>MU707816.1:221955-234866 GCA_026770625.1 Nicotiana glauca
TTTCTACTCTCTTACCAAACAATAGAAAATATTTTCCGGAAAATATTTTCCAATTACCAACCAAACAAGAGAAAATAAGTGATAAAACTACTCATTTTCCATGAAAAAATTTTCTAGGAAAACATTTTCCATGGAAAACATTTTCCTTCATACCAAACACACCCTAAATGTATACTACGTACAAAATATCAACTACTAACAACAATTAAATGAGATGCTGTGAGAGTTTCACGTATCCGTCATATTCTTTTTACGCATAAAAAGGTTATCAATTGTTGGACTGAAGAAGGATAAGGTTATATTATCAATTGGTTTTGTCTATAGTTTGCATAGGAATGTTATCCTCTCTATATAACTTATTTTTAGGACTCTTACATATTTGTATGTATAAAAATGGTAGAGTATTTTCAATACAATTAATCAAAAAACCTTTTATGGTATCAAGAACCCTAAGAGGTTAAAACAACCCAAATAAAAACCGCAGAAGCTTTGAAACAACTTCAATGGTTCCTTAGGAACAACTGCTGGAACACAGACCTCCATGGTCACCATTGTACCGTCTTCTAATCTTGCTCATCAACTACCAGTTATACTTATATCGTCAATTCTTTTGCCGTGGAAGACACAGTTTCTTCCGATAGTTCGAGGTTATGGACTTAGTCACCATATTGATAGTAGTTAGGTGATTCCAGATCAGTTTCTGACTAGTAATCAACCTAACCCAGACTATCACGTTTGGATAAGAGAAGATCAACTTGTGTTAAGTTGGATTGTTGCTTTCGTGTCGGAAGGATTATTGTCCCAGCTAGTTGGCGCTGAGACGACCCAAACGGCTTGGAACAAACTAGTTGCTGCCTATGCCTCAGGTTCGAAGCCCCAGATTCTTGAGTTGAAAATTCAGCTACACATTTCAGAGAGACAATTCTAGTATTGAGTCTTATGTGCAAAATTCAGAGGAAATTTCGGACAAGTTGGCTGCATTGCAGCATCCGGTTCCTAATGATGATTTAGTTGAATTTGTTCTTGCTGGACTGGACCAGCCTATCATCCCTTTACAAGATCTCTTGAATCGCGTTAAGAGGATATCTCGTTTGATGCTTTATGTGGATTATTGTTAAATGAAGAAAGACAATTAAAGAGAGATGAGACTCTTGATATCATAGCACCCACAACACAATTTACTCAGAGTTCTGTTGCCCCCACTCGTGGTCGTGGTAGAGGTATAGGTAATAAAGGTAGTGGACGCTCTCAAAATTATGGTTTTCTTCCGATGACTCAACAACATAGTTTCCAAAACACCACTCAATCCTCCAACGTTCTGTCTTTAACCTCAGATATGTCAACAATTATGTGTCATAATTATGCAGTAAAATGCCATATCGCACAAGTTTTCCCATCACCCAAGACATCTAATGGCACTCGAGTTTCTGGACTATATGTCTCTAAACCTAACAAACACCCAAAATCGACCTACCCTAAATTGGTTGAAGGATAGTAGCACCATACATCATCTGACATCTGATCTAGAAAACCTTGGCATTCGCTCTGAATATCAAGTTCCTGAGGAAGTAACTCTAGGTAATGTCTCTAAAGTACCAATCTCTCATATAGGTGCAAGTTCTATTGTTGCTTCTGACAAAAAAATCAAACTTGAAGATATTCTTCATGTCCCTTCTGCTACTCAAAATTTAGTTTTCATTAGTTCCTTTACTAAATCTAGCAATGTTTCTATTGAATTTTTTCCTAACCATTTTTTGATTAAGGATTTGGCAACGATGGCGCCACTACACACATGACGAATTACTAGAGGATTATATTCGCTCTCTGTGACAAGACCATCATCCCTAGCTTCCTTTGCAACTTCTCTTGGTGTTTGGCATGCTTGCCTAGCTCATGAATCTTATCCTACAGTTCGTCAAGCATTACCATCAACTATTTTTAGTCTAGTACACCTCCTGTTTATGCACTACTTGTGCTGTTAGCAAAAGTCATAAGATTTCTTTTAGTGAGTCTAGTTTTCTAGCATCTGGCCTTCTTGATTTAATTTGTTCGGATGTTTTGGGCCCTGCCCAGGTTGTTTCCAATGATGGTTATCGTTATTATGTAAATTTTTTTTATCATTTTAGTATATACACTTGGATATATTTTTTTCGCTTTAAATATGAAGTTCTTTAAGTTTTTATTCAACTTCGCACTCTTGTTGAAAAATACTTTGGTCGCCACATTAAATATTTTCAAGCTGACTAGGGAGGGGAGTTTTAAGCCTTGATCAATTATTTACGTGATAATGGAATTATACATCGTGTTTCTTGCCTTTACAATCCTGAACAAAATGGTTGTGCAGAACGTAAACATAAGCACATTGTCGAAACTAGTAGAGCATTATTACATTATGCCAATATCCCTTCTCATTTTTGGACAAATGCATTTGAAACTGCAGTATATACTATTCATTGATTGCCCATACCCCGGTTGAAAAATCAATCACCATTTTACGTATTTTTTCAAAATGATCTCGACTATTCTCTATTGCATATTTTTGGTTGCCTATGTTTCCCTTGGCTTCGTCCTCATACGAAGGATAAATTATCACCTTGATCTAAACCTTGTGTGTTTTTGGGGTACAATATTCATAAAGGATATAAAAAATTTGATCATATTTCCTCAAATTTTATTGTATCACGTCATGTAATTGTTGATGAATCTCTATTTCCATTTTCTTCACAGGATGCATTGGTGCCCATTAAATCAACCACTATTTCTACAGATCCTCTTACACTACAAATACCTCTTGCTCCTACAATACCTCCATCTCCGGATAGTTGTCTTTCTAACTATTCCCAGACTCTCTTACTAAATCATTCAGAACCAGATCACTCCCTTACCTGGCCAATACCCAAGCTACCAGTATCCCAAACATCTTCACAACTTCCACCTGCTGTTGTTCAGCCTTCAAATCCGGCAGACACACCTGTGTCACCTCAGCCTGAGTTGCCATATTCACCACCCACTCAGCATATGATCACTCGAGCTTAAACTGGTTTGCTAAAGCCTAAACAGCCATTCTCCATGTCTGTTGTCACTCCTGTCTTTGAGGAACCTTCTTGCTATTCTCAGGTTGTTAAGTAAGAGCATTAGCGTCGTGCTACAACAGACGAATACAACGCATTAATACGCAATGGAACCTGCCAATTTGTTCCTTCACCTCAAATTCAGAATGTCATTGGTCATCAATGGGTGTTTAAGACAAAGATGAACGCCGATGGTTCTTTAGATCGTTACAAGGATCGACTTGTTGCTAAAGTGTATCACCAACGACATAGGATCAATTTTGTGGAGACGTTTAGTCTTGTAGTTAAGCCAGCCACAATTTGGTTGTTGTTATCCTTGCCTGTGACTAATGGTTGGCATATCACACAGTTAGATATCTCCAATGCTTTTCTTCATTGCAACTTGGATGAAGTTGTATATATGTCTCAACCTCCTATTTATATAGATCTCTCCCATCCAGATCATGTGTGTCTTCTCAAGCGATCTCTCTATGGTCTCAAACAAGATCCTTAGATGTGGAACAAGTGACTCATTGATGTTGTTACTTCACTAGGATTCTCGGGATTTAAGACGGATAGTTCTTTGTTCTATATGTCTACTCCTAGTGACAAGGCTTTCTGTCTAATATAATTGGATGATATTTTGGTGCTTGGTAATAACCCTTTCATGGACCATATGGAAAAATTAGCTATTTATTCCCCTGTCAGCATGTCCTAAAATTTTCGGGTAACATTAAACGTAAAGGTAATACTTATGGTATAATTGCTTCGATAAAGATTGTCGAAACCGGAATTTATGTTGCCATGCCCCGAACTTGGGTCTAGATGTAATACGACACCCTGTGCCTGACTACATATGACCGAGTGAATCAACTGGCTGGCTGAATCAACATGCGATATCATAACATACTGAATGCGGAAGATAAACTTGATATACTAAAAATTTGAATGATATAATCAAGTGCGGAAATACTAATATAAGCCTGAATTACATTTGTAGCCAACATTGCTTAATATGAATAGACTGCGACTTTGTCTAACTGTTTCTCTAGTCTATGAAGCCTATAATGAAGTACTGAAAATACTGAATGTCAGTAAATACTGAAAGACTATAAAGTAATGATAATGTCCCAAAAGAATTGGGGATCACCAAAAAGCTAGCTAGTAGTAGAATCCTAGCACTCTGAATCGTCAACCTGTAAATCATTACCTGCACAATGAGATGTAGGCCCGAGGCAAAAGGGATGTTAGTATATTTGAATTGCGCTGATATTTAAAGAAATTAAAATAAAGAACTATAAATGCTGAAACTGAAACTGAGCTAATAACTCAGAACTGATAAATGAAATGATAATTGCTGAAACTGAAATGATAAATAATAATTGATAACTGAAAAAAAGAAATAAGGAAATAAATACTTCCTCTTCTGAATGATAAACCACCTGTTTATCTGAATAAACTATGGTCGCGGGCCAAAGTATACGTGTACATAACTAAGGTCGCAGGCCCAAAAATACATAAAAGTATAAATTACGGCCTCAGGCCCAAACTTGCATAAAGCATGAACTATGGCCTAAGGACCAAACATATATATATCATAAACTACAGCCTCAGGCCCAAATACAGGTGTTCAATATTCAGGAATCTAAATATGGAATTGAGAATCATACTACGATATATGATGCTTAAATACTGAATCATACTGAGTTACATGATACTGGAATGCTGGATAGGACTAGACTGAGACATGTATTCATGAACTGATTATAAGAATTGAAGCTTCAACTATTTATGGTATTTTGAGTAATCTAGACTGAGATTCATGGGCATCGAACACAAGTCTATATTGATTTTGCACAGAGCTCACAATATTCGGAATAAAAGTCATGAACGAATTACGAAGCTTGAGAATAGAAGTTTTGCAACTATTCAAGGAACTAAACTTATCTATATTTCTGAGGCAATTAGTAATATTGTAAAAGAAATGTAGTATAGGGATAATTATTAATATTTGCAAACATAGAGAGTTAGTCTCACATACCTTAACTTCCTGCTTTTGAGCGTAATACAATGTCCATCAATCTTTTGAACTTTAATCTATAGCAGTACAAGTCAAAGGATTTCATATTAGTAATAATACTTTTGTTTTGGCCACTTACGTATTTTATCAAATACTTTGTCGGCATAAATCTTCATAGACCCTATCAATGGTGTTTCTATATCCCAACAACCCATTCTCTTGCTCGTAGACAATTCCAAAATTTCAAATTGCTATAATCAATGTCATTTTTCATCACCGTAAATTAATAACACCATTAATCATTAATCAACAACCCAAGCATATAGCCTTCATGCTTTTATATCAAACCCATCAACTCATTTCTCATAAACTTAGAGTCTATAATCATTGATCCAATGCTAAAATAATTAAGGGTGAAGATATTACATTTTGACGTTCAATCCTCTTGAATTCGAGTACTAGGGTTTCAATTACTGCCAATGATGTCTCAATTGAATATCTAATAATTTGAAGAGTTTACCCATATTAATAAGATGTTGAAGAATTGAAATTAACTTAGAACTTACCTTAGGTGATGGAGGGACCTCGGAGGAAGTTGGGTTCTTGAGAGCTTCCTTTTCTAGAGCAAGTTTTCATGTTTTGGGGTGTGGGGGACGAGGTAGGGCTTTTAAAACGACCCCTTGAGTGTGCTCCCACGCAGCTGAAGGACAAAATGGGCACCTGAACATGCAGCAAAGGCGAGATGATAATGCTTCGAAGAATTAGGGATCACTAAATAGCTAGTACAAGAATCCTAGCGCTCTGAATTATCAACATGTAAATCATGATGTGCACTGTGAGATGCGGGATCCAGGCAAAAGGGACGTTAGTATATTTGAATTGCCCTGGTATGTAAAACAACTGAAAGAAAGAACCATAAATGCTAAAACTAAAATTGAGCTGATAACTCAGAATTGATAACTGATAACTAAAATGATAACTGCTGAAACTGAAATGATAAATTGATAATTGATAACTAAATGAAGGAAGTAAGGATATGAGTACTCCCTATTATGAATGATGAACCATCTGTTTATCTGAATAAACTAAGGCTTTGGGCCCAATATATGACAAAGGAAGTAAGGATATGAGTACTCTCTCTTATGAATGATGAACCATCTCTTTATCTGAATAAACTAAAGCTTTGGGCCCTATATATATATATATATATATATATATATATATATATATATATATATATATATATATATATATATGCATAAGCTACGGCCTCAGGCCTAAGAATACGTATACATAACTATGACCTCAGGCCAAAAATGCATAAAACATAAACTACGGCCTCGGGCCCAAACATGCAAAAATCATATACTACGGCCTCAGGCCCAAATACAATTATTCAATATTCAGGAATTTAAAATCAAGAATTGAGAATCATACTGCAATACATGATGCTGAAATACTGAATCATACTGAGTTACATGATATTGAAATACTGGACAGGACTAGACTGAGACATGTATTCATGAACTAATTATAAGATCCGAAGCATGAACTATTTATGAAATTCTGAGTATTCTAGATTGAGACTCCTAGGCATCAAACACAAATCTATATTTATTTTGCACTGAGCTCACAACGTTCGAAATGAATGTCATGAACGAATTACGAAGCTTGAGAATAGAAGTTCTGCAACTAATCAAGGAACTAAGCTTAACTATATTTATGAGGCAATTAGTAACGTTGTAAAAGAAATATAGTATAGGGAGAATCATTAATATTTTCAAACATAGAGAGTTAGCCTCACATACCTTAACTTCCTGCTTTTGAGCGTAATACAATGTTCATCAATCTTTTGAACTTTAATCTATAGCAGTACAAGTCAAAGGATTTCATATTAGTAATAATACTTATGTTTTGGCCACTTACGTATTTTATCAAATACTTTATGGGCATAAAGTTTTATAGCCCTTATCTAAGGTGTTTCTACACCCAAAAACCTATTCTTCTGCTCCTAGATAATTCTAACATCTGACATTGCTATAATCAATATCATTCTTCATCACCCATAAGATAAATAACACCATTAATCAATAATCAACAATCCAAACCTATAACCGCTCATGCTTTTCTATCAAACCTATCAACTCATATCTCATAAACTTAAAGTCTCTAATCATTAATCCGATGTTATAATCAATTAGAGGGTGAAGATATTAGCTTTTGACATTCAAGCCTCTTAAATTCGAGTTCTAGGATTTCTTTTCCTGTCAGTGATATCTCGATTGAATATCTAATGATTTGACAGGTTTACCCATGTTAATAAGGTGTTGGAAAATTAAAATTAACTTAGAATCACCATTAGAACTTATCTTGGGTGATTGAGGGACCTTGGAGGAAGTTGGGTTCTTGAGAGATTCCCTTATTAGAGCAAGTTTTCATGTTTTGGGGTGTGGATGACAAGGTAGGGCTTTTATAATGACCCTCCGGGTGCGGTCCCACGCAACTGAAGACCCAAACGCGCAGCAAGGCAGCAGCACTGCCGCAAGTGCGTAGCCGCACATGGGACCAGTTGGGTGCGCACCTGGGCACACATACTATGCATTATCCAATAAAATACACATAACATTTTGCACAGAGATTCTTTCTGGCTCCACAATATATAATTGGAAAGGTATTTCAAAGGGATGCAACTTTCAACAACAACAACAACAACAACCCAGTATAATCCCACAAGTGGGGTCTGGGGATGCAACTTTCATATTTTGAATTTTCTCAAATTTCTAGCATAATTTTATTAAATAATGATGAAAGATAGAACTTTCATAAATTTAGTCGATTTTTATCGAATCTTGTGCACCTCACTTTCCGTCTTGATTCCAAACAACTATTTGCACCCATACTTATCCCGATAGAACTTCATACGTCTAGAATATCATACTAATATTCATTTAACACGTTTACACCTGATCCAAATTTATGAAGTGTTACATACGTATTGCAATCCATTATTATTATTAAAGAGAAGATTTTTTCATTTTCTTTTGAGGGAGTGGAGGAAGACTACAATCGGGAACAGAAAGGAAAATCGAAAATCAAGCCTTATTTTATACAAGGAAAAAGGTTAACTTGCAGCCTACGTCTTTTTGTTTTTTCTTTTAAGAAAATAAAAATAAAATTACATAGGGGAGGGGAATGGTGCATCTAGGGTGTGACCACTTGGTTAATGAAATAAGTTGAGAACGTGAGGTCTCGGGTTCATATTCTAGCAAAGTCTGAAAATATTGGGTGATTTCTTCTCATTTGTCCAATAATGGGTTGATCCTGGACAGAGTTACTTGATACTTATTGTTGGTGAAAATTAGCATATATTCCATAAAATTAGTCGACATACTCGTAATCTGATCAGAACACTACGATTATACAAATAATAAGGAAAGGGTAATATTGCGCTAGTGATGGGGTTTTAATCCTCCATCTCAATTGTAGAAGGCAGAAAGCTCACTAAGTGAGATATCCCTCAACACTCCAGCCTAATAATGTTTGGGATTGGAAGGAAACAATTTTTTTATTTTTTTCAAAAACTACAGAAAGGTGACATTCTGACGTTACGTTATAGGACTATTCGTGGTTACTTGATTGAAAATTGAAAAACCAATTATTGATGTGAATACTCCGAAATATTTACTGGACTCCAAATTTGGTATCATTAGCATAAAATTTTGATGGAACTTCTAGCTATTTTAATGCTACTAGTTAATCTAATTAATGCGTGTTATTATTTAATTGTTGTGCTGAAGAGTTCCTTTTGTGAAGAATTTAATTGTTATGTTCTATAGTTGAGCAGAGAACAAATTCTAGCATTTCTATTCCCCAAAAGTAATCGATCAAAATCGGTATCATGATTTACAGCTTGGTTCTTTTGCATTCATCTTTAAAAAAAACATACTTGGTTCATAAGTGCGACTTGATATCTGTAATATAAGCTTTGGTTAAATATAATTGAAATCTGGATCTTTGAAAAGTATACTTATAACAGATGCAGAATTGGAGTACTTATTGCCATCACTGCCATGTATGAATCTTGTGTCAAACATAAGGTAAGAAAATTAGAATCTTTCCAAAATTACTAGATAAAACAAGAAAGAATTACGCTTTTAATCACTTGGCATAGCAACCCATCTAAAAATGGCCCAAGTTTGAAGCCTTTATCCGGTTTGGTCCAGATTGTATATATCTTGAAAGAAACTTTTCAGTCTTTAGCACATTATTAAAGACATACTTCTAGGGTTTTTTTCTTTGCTTCTTTCTTCTTCCCTAGCATACTCAATCTCTATTCACTCGCCTCTCTCTTTCTTCTCTCTAAAATTACAAATTTTTTTGGTACACACTCGTGATAATCCTCGTATGCTATGTCAGTTAGATTTCGATTTTTGAGTTAATTGACAAAAAGAAGTTAAAAAATCAGAATAAAATTTGGTATATCAGTCCAAAAACTACCAGATATGGCTTAAAACTATCAGATCTTGCCTAAAAGAGCATCTCCGGCGACCTCGTCTCATACCTTCTTATTTCTCTTAGTTTTTGTTTCATCCTTTGCTACAAGTGAAGCCCAGATTTGAATGCCAAAACCTCGCCGGAAAAATTCAACACCAGCAACCACCGAAAACTGTAATGTGGTGATGGACAGAAGGTGTTTTCTAGTATAAACTTGTATAGGTAGTGTTTATACAAACTTATACATTATTGTATAAACATGTATAAGTATGTATATATGCGTACAATGTTGTATAAATTAGATATATTTTTAATGTGCAAATGTGTATATACATTGTACATGTATAGTAGGCATCCATGGATGTTTGACACTTTCTTCTTTTCTTCTTCTTTGTCTTTTTTCTGATATACATTATTAGAAATTGTATATACAAGTTTATACAAAGTTATACACCATTATACATATAATGCACATGTGTAGTTAAATCTAAAATTAAAATTTATATGCTCAATCTATGTGTAAATCGACTTTTCTTGTTAATTTATTTGCAAAATCATGAACGTGCAATAATTTTTTCAATTTTTATTTTTCAATAATCTACTATATACATTGTACGTGTATAGTAGGCATTCATGGATGTTTGACACTTTCTTCTTTTCTTCTTCTTTGTCTTTTTTCTGATATACATTATTAGAAACTGTATATACAAGTTTATACAAAGTTATACACCATTATACATATAATGCACATGTGTAGTTAAATCTAAAATTAAAATTTATATGCTCAATCTATGTGTAAATCGACTTTTCTTGTTAATTTATTTGCAAAATCATGAACGTGCAATAATTTTTTTATTTTTTATTTTTTATTTATGCTATTTGGAACTTGGAAAGGAAGAAAATTTAAGGTTTTCAAGTTGCATTATATATGAATTTGAATTTTTTGTAGCTGGAATAGGAATATATACAAACTTGGGGAAGAAGAATAAAAAATCACCGAATTTTCGTGCTTGAAGATTTGAATAAAAAAAGAAAAAAAAATGCTTATTTTCAATCATTGGCCTATTGTTAATGGGCTACAAATTTGTAAAGTTATAACTGAGTTATTCTGTTGCAATGTATGTAAGTGGGCTGTATTTTTGTGTAATTCTCCCATAAAACAAATATATGCCGCAAGACGGAAAAATTATTAAGCCATAACTGAATAGGTATTTCCTAGTGCTTGTATCTGCGAGCTAAAGAGGAAATTCATTCCAAAGACAAGCAGTTATGTCTTGGTTGGATGTGTTTAGACGTTCAATTGCTATACTTTGGACATTACATTAGTTAGGTTAATCTCCAAATGGGCAAGTTACATATTTGGCCAGTCGGCCAAAATTAATTACATCAGGCAGCTAAATATACACTGATTATATATTAATATACAAAAAATATTTTTTTTTTACTCTTATTTTTGGGAGTGGCTGTACAGTATAGCTTCCCGAAATTTTGCTAGAAACAGAAGTTGGAGGATTGAATTATGACATTACTTTAGTTCTTGGATGGACCTTTATTTGGACAACCTAATATTAGAGTTAAAATAGCACGGGCAAGTCAATTTTCGGACTGGTCATTCAAAAATAAGCAGCGTTTGCAATATCATTTAAAAATAGCCACTATTTTTTTGCAACAGGGACTGATCCAACATAATATACTGGAGATCGGTGCACCTGTGTATGAACGTCCAGCATATTATGCTGGAACTCCAACACGCGAAATGTCCCAGCATAATATACTGGAGATTGGAGCACCTATGTACGAACTTCCTTCCAACATATTATACTAAACCGATATATTATACTGGAACTCCAGTATGTTATGCTGGAGTTTTAGTATACTTATGCTGGAACTCCATTATAATTTATAATATGCTGGAGTTGTAGTATACTTATGTTGGAATGTCATTATAATATATTAGAGTTCCAGTATAATTATGCTGGAACTCCAGTATTATGCTGGAGTATTTTCCTGATTTTGAACATTATTTTCGTTCATATTTATCTTTATATGAAAAACGATTAATTTCAATTACTTTTGAAACTACGGCTATTTTTGAATGACCACTTGTAAATCTGGCTATTTTTGAATTTCTCCAATATTAGAGTGCCTAAAGCCTGTTTTTCCAACAAATTAAGAAAAGCAAATTGGGCTAGAATCCGCTATAATGAGGCTTTCTCTATGGGCAAGAAAATTTATTTTGTTTGGGCCACATAATGTCACAAACCAATGACCAACTGGACGTAAGTGATTTTTCTCTTTCACGTCCTTAATTCTAGGGAAATTGTACAAGATTCCAAAAATTTAAGCAAAAAATGATATTTTTCAATGGGTATGGTTGAAATTCATTGAAAATATATACTCCTTCCATTTCAATTTATGTGAACCTATTTTCTTTTTGGTCCGTACAAAAAAGAATGACCACTTTCCTTATTTGGAAACAATTTACCTTTATGCAATGATTTATAGCCACACAAAATATATGTGCATCATTTTACACCACAAGTTCAAAAGTCTTCTCTCTTTTCTTAAACTCCATGCCCAGTTAAATGGGTTCACATAAATTGAAACGGAGGGTGTAGATGAGTCAATATACAAAAATTGAGGAAGATTAGAGGTGATTTGGACTGATTTTGTATCAATATACTTAAAATCAAGTTCAAAAAATTCTTTTACAATACATGTATCACGCATGTATCTCACACATATGTATATATAGATATGGGGTTGTGCACAGATCAGATTAGATTTGGCACATTTCGGTTTCGTATTTCGGATTCTAGAAAATGCAATCCTAATCCGATCCGAATTATATCGGGTTGGATCGGAGTTTAAAGTTTTGATCAAATCCAATCGGATTTCAGATCGTATTATTATGCCTCAAAATTGCAAACTATGTATATTTTCTTTGTAAAAGAGGCAATGCATTAAGAAAAATTCATGTTCATGCAGATATGAGAGTACTATGGTACCAATATAGCTAAATCCATCAATTGTAAAGGTAATAGCTTGGAGAAAAATGTAAAGGAAGTACTGACTATCCAAAATTAAAGTGTAGCAGTCATACATGACCTAATAATTTTTAATTTTGGATCGGATCGGATTAAAATATACCAATTCGAATCCGATCGAAATCCAAAATTTTAATAAATGCAATTCAAAATCCGATCCAATCCGAAAAAATAGAAACCCGAAATCCAAAATTGAATGGATCAGTTCAGATTTTGGATATTCGATCCAAATGAATAACCCTACATGGATATACTTGTGATACATATTTGATAGAAATACGATATGAAATCCGATTGGAT
>MU707818.1:4631-73779 GCA_026770625.1 Nicotiana glauca
TAACAATTGTTGTCAAGGTTTTGTTGGTTATGAAAATGTAGGCATTTTCTGAAATTAGTTCTCGAAACAATCTATTTGTATATGAGGGTATGCCATATTGTGATATTCAATAAGGTTCCAATTACATTGAAGATGATACTGCATGTATAGCTCAATTGAAAGAAGGACTATCGAAGACAACAAAATAAAGCACATTCACCAAAGTTCTTTAACAAATTTGTTCAAGTGATAATTTGACAAACTTCTTCACAAGGCATTGTGGACCTCTATATTAGAGAAGTTGTTATACAAGTTTGGAATTCGTCGTCTCCGAAGAATAAAGTGATGTTTTCATCAGGGGGAGGCAAATACGCATTGTACTCTTTTTTCCTTAGCTAAGATTTTATTCCACTGAATTTTTCTGGCAAGGTGTTTAATGAGGCAACAAATAATGTGTATTACAAGATATGTGTACTCTTTTTCCTTTACTTAGATTTTTTCCCACAGGGTTTTTTCTTAGTAAGGATTTAACGAGGCACATTATCTATAGACATCCAAGAGGGAATGTTATGAAATATTATATTTTGTAGTGGATGTCTATAACTCCTAAAGAAGTTACTCTCACTACTCTTCTCATTATGTAGATAACTCCCAGTACTTCTCACCATTGTAGTTGTAACTGTCACACCTCCATAACCTCCCCATGATCTTTCTCCATGATCTCAAATGTTTAATGTCATGTTTATGGCATTCTTTTGTATGCCTCTATGTAATCCTATAAATAGAGAGTTTTGATACCACATTGGATACACTTGAATACATGGAAGAAATAAGAATCTCTTCTCTCTTTCTCTATACATTGTTGTCTATCTTTTTGTTTTATATTATTACTTTGAGCTAAGTTTCGTAACATATAGCACTTATTTTGTTTAATTAATTTTATAACTAGTTTTGATTTTCTAAAATCCAATATATACAACAATAGTTTTTATGTTTAGATCTAAACAATTAGTTAATGGCAGTGTTGAAATACGTAAACAAAGCCAACATTTTAAAAGAAAAACTTAGGATCAAAAGATGACTTTTTTTCCTTCATATTCTGTAACTAGTTTGTTCTCTATTTTCAGTTGTTAAATAATAGGCCTCATTTGTTTGCACTTAATGGAGGTCTAAATGTTAATCATTCAGATCTCAGACATTAAGTGCGTCTGTTTTTAAAATCTGAATCTTGATTATTCAGATCTTAATCATTAAGTGTGTTTGTTTTTTTTACTTCACAGCCACTTAATGAGTCTGAATAGGTCTGTATGATTAAGATCCATAACAGAGACTTAATTTCATGAAGATTCTATATTTATTATTAATTGTCGCCACCGCTTACCATTATCAACTACCACTATACTGCTACTACCACCATACTGCTACCACCACCACCATACTCAACCTCCATCACCACCATCGTCCTCAATCATGTCCTCCACCATAATCGACTACTACCATCCGCCAATATGCACCACTCCCACCACCATCATTCTCAACCATAATCACTCATCCACCTCTATTGTCACGACCCGGATTTTTCACCCTCGGGAGTTGTGATGACACCTACTCGTAAAAGCTAGGCAAACCGCGAAATAAAGAATCACTAACTATCTCATTGTAGCCCTTTTTAACAATTTGAATTAACAGGTAATAAATATTGAAATATTAACAATAAATGAGAATCAAGCAGAATACTTAATCTGATAAAATAACTAAAGCCAGTACGATAATGCCAACATATGTCTCTACCCGAAATCTAGTGTCACAATATCATGAACGGACTATGATTACTACAACAAACGTCTGAAATAAATACAAACTATCTCGAAATCAAATGAAAACAGAGTATATAATAAGATAGAAGAGAACGCTGGGCATGCGGACGTCTGCAGGACTACCTCGAGATCTCTAGCTGGACTAAAGTCAGCCACCCCAAATGCTACTGTTCAAAAGCTGCTCCGGGATATGCACATAGTACAGAGTATAGCATCAGCACAACCGACCCCATGTGCTGGTAAGTGCGGGGCCTAACCCCGGCGAAGTAGTGACGAGGTTAGGACCGGACTTCAGATAAACCTGTGCAGTTATATAATCTACAGCAAAAAATAAAACATGAATGAACAATTAAAGATGGGAGGGGGTGCATGCTGTGGGGGAGATATCAAATCCGGCAGTAATTTAAGAGAAATATAAGAGAACAATTCAAGATCTACAACAAAACAATAATAACACTGTTGTGGCACACAACCCGATCCCAATCATTTAACACTATTGCGGTGTGCAACCCGATCCAACTATATCATTATTGCGGCATGCAACCCGATCCATTTATACCCCTATTGCGGCGTGCTACCCAATCAAAATATAACATTATTGCGGTGCGCAACCCGATTCAAATATAACATTATTGCGGCGCGCAACCCGATCCAAATATACAATCAACAACAATCATAACAAGAGTCCCGACAAGGGATCAATTAAGAACTACACTATCCCAACAAGGAAATCGACAGTATAAGTAAATATGTCCCAGCAAGGGAGAAACAGTTATAACCAATCTTGTTCCAACATCTAAATACCTCAGCTAATACCAATTCTCAATCATAAGTAATTCCCACGAGAACAATCTTAATCCTTATTCAATACCGAGAATCATCAATTTAAGCATCCGTAGTATTATTTAAGAACATAATAAATTGCAATTTAAGGCTTACGGTCATGCTCGACACCAACATATAGATACTCGTTATCATGCCTATACGTCGTACTCGATAAGAAGCAAATAGCAAATAAGACTCAACTACTAATCCCTCAAGCTAAATTTAGACCAAATACTTACCTCGAAGTTCCACGACCAACTCAAGCCTCAAACACCGCTTTTCCTTTCGAATTTGGCTCCAAATCAATTGTATCTAGACATAATCGACTTAATAACATCTATAAACGCTAAATAATCCAATTCCAATGCTTAATTATAGCTTTCCCATCATTCTTCCAAAGAAGTCAAAAATTCACCTCGGGTCCGTTTGGTCAAAATACAATTCGGACCAAAATCGGATCACCCATTCACCCACAAGCCCGAATATATAATTAGTTATAAAATTTGGCCCCAAAACAAGGCCTAAATCCCAAATATATAAAAAGCCCTAACTCTATCCAAATCCCTAATTTTCTACCCTTAAGAACATGATTTAAGCCGAGAAATCTAATGGGTGTTAATGGAAATTAAAGAAAACGAGTTTAAGATTACATACCTATGAATTTTTAGTGAAATCCCCTTTCAAAAAATCGCCCAATTTGGAGTTTGGAAGAAGAACTTATGAAATATTGGGTTAAGTCTCATTTTGATTCTGTTTTATGTCACGATCCAGATTTCCCACCATCGGGATCGTGATGGCGCCTACTCGTGGTAGCTAGGCAAGACAACTTACTTACCGTTTCCATTAGTAAAACCATTCTGTTGTCAATTTACAGCATCATTTATAATAACAACAATAACTGCGGAAGTCTAATTTTATAAGTTTGAAATAAATACGAAATGCTCAACAATATTCTCTACCCAAGATTTGGTGTCACATACTCACGAACCACTAAGAATAAACTACATATAAAGGTCTGAAAGAAATATAACAGCTGTCTGTCTCGAAACAATGAGGCAACCGTATAAATGAAAAACATAAGAAGAGACGTCGGGCCTGCGGATGCCTGCAAGGCTACCTCGGTCTCATGATAATAAAATCCTGCTCTCGAACTACTGTTGCTGCTGCTGCTCAAAACCTGGACCTGTGCAAAAATGCACAGAAGTGTAGTATCAGCACAACCGACCCCATGTGCTGGTAAGTGTCTAGCCTAACCCCGGCGAAGTAGTGACGAGGCTAGACTGGACACCAAGTAAACCTGTGCAGTTATAAATATACAGCGGAAATCGAATACCAAGTAATTAACAACATGGGAGGGGGAATCATGCTATGGGGAAATACAATTAGCAGTAATCCAGAGTAACAACCAAACAGCTTAAAGTCCACAATGAAACAAGAAGTCAAAATTTCAGACATAACCACGGATATCAACAATTGTTGCGGCGTGCAACCCGCTCCATAATTACCATTGTTGCGGCGTACAACCCGCTCAACAATACCATTGTTGCGGCGTGCAACCCGACCCACATTATTTATCATTTATCATTGTTGCGGCGTGCAACCCGATCCTCAGTATCATTTGTTGCGGCGTGAAACCCGCTCCTCAATATCATTTAACAGTCTGAGTCTCCAAGCAACAGTCACAATTAAGGGACACACAGCAGACAAATACATAGCAACATCCCGGAAAGGGAGTACAATTAACAGTTCAATCATCCCGGCAAAGAAGCACAATTATTAGTTCAATCATCCCGGCAAGGGAATAATCAACAACGTTTCCTTTTCTTTTCCTTACTTTACTTATCTTATAATTCACTTTACTATTCTGAGCCAACGCTCCAAAGAATTTAATGATCATTTACTGTTCACACGTTATTCACAGTATATAGACATCCTCCAATAAACATGGAATTCACAGCCAGCTCATGATAATCACATTATAAGGACTCACGGTCATGCCAGACACTAATGTATAGATACTCGTCACCATGCCTATACATCATACTCGATCACGTAGCAATTAGCAACAAGACTAAACTCCTATTCCCTCAAGCTAGGGTTAGACCAAACACTTACCTCAAATTCTTGAAATCCGCTTAATCCTCAACTATTGCTTTACCTCGTGATTCAACCTCCAATTCAGTGATATCTAGGTATAATCAATTTAACAATATCAATAAAGACTCAATGGTAACTACCCATAGCCTAGATATGAATTTCCTAGCATTATTCCAAAAATCCCGAAATTAGACACCGGGCCCACATGGTCCAAACTCGAGGCTCAGACCAAAACTCAATCACACATAACCCCACGAGTCCAAAGATACAATTTGTTTTAAGATTCGACACCAAATTGGGGTTGAATTACCCAAAATTCTCAAAATCCTGACTTTGCTCAAAACCCATAATTTCTACCTTAACTTCATGATTTGGGCTTAGAAACTTGCTAGTTAATGAAGGAAAAGTAAAGGAAATAAGTGAAAAATTACTTACTCAAGTGGTCTTGAAGCTCGGGGGCTTTAATGGCTTCCTAGGGCTTGGGAGAGAAGAGGGCTCGTGATAAAAAGTGAAGAATTCCCGTCACTGGTTCTATTTTTAGTCTTAAAAATTCGCTGGGCAAAATTGCTCTTCGCGATCGCGGGAATGGAGATGCGATCGCGGTGAAGGAAATCTGGGAGCTACGCGATCGCGTGAAACCTGATGCGATCGCGTAGAGGAAAGTTACTGGGGGTCGAAACACTGGCTTACGCGATAGCGTGAAAGGGTATGCGATCGCGTAGAAAAGAACTACTGGGCTATGCGAACGCGAGGTAGGATCTGCGAACGCGAAGGATAAAAACCCAAAGCAGTGCGATCGCGTGGCTGAGGCCGCGATCGCGTAGAACAAAATCGCTGGGCAACAGTTGCAGAAAATCTGCTATGTTTCTAGGTGCAAAAACATCCCGAACCACCCCCGAAATCACTCCCGAGGCCTCGGGGCTCCAAACCAAATATGAACACTGGCTCAAAAACATCATACGAACTTGCTCGCGCCATCAAATCGCCAAAATAACATCATTTACATAGAATCAAGCCTCAAAACTCATGATTCTCCTTTCAAAATTCATAAACTTCCAACTTTAGACATTTAGGTACGAAACACGTCAAACCCGATTTCGACCAAACTTTACAGGAAGCGCTTAAACAATATATTAGACTTGTACCGGGCATCGAAACCAAAATACGAGCCCGATACCATAGTCTTTTAATCAATTTTTATTTTCATTTTCCTTAATAATTTCAAAAAAATAATTTAAAAGAAAAATTCTTTTACTCAGGTTCTAGACCTCGGATTTCGACTCCGGGCACATGCCCGAGTCCCATATTTTTCTACGGACCTTCCGGGACCGTCCAATCTCGGGTCCGGGTCCGATTACGAAAAATATTGACCAAAGTCAACTATAATCATATTAATATCAAAATTCTTCAAATTTTTCACAGAATTCACATATTTCAACACAGAAATTTTCCGGCTACGCGCCCGGACTGTGCACGCAAATCGAGGCAATAGAAAATGAAGTTTTCAAGGCCTTAGAATCACAAAACAGATGAGGAAAATAGGCGATGACCCTTTAGGTCGTCACATTTTAAAATCACTGGACAGCCTTCATTGCGTTCGCGGTAGGCCTGTCGCGTTCGCGATAGGCCTGTTGCGTTCGCGATGAAGCCATCTTAAGTGATCTTCGTATTCGCGATAAACGGCTCGCGTTCGCGGAACTTCATCTCCCAGAGCCTACGCATTCGCAGCCAGATAGTCGCGTTCGTGTAGGGTAAAATACCCCTCCCCCTGCCCAGGCTCATAAGCCTTCGCGTTAGCGATACCAAGCCCGCGTTCGTGAAGGGAAGACCCCCAAAGCATCGCGTTCGCGACTTGGGTATCGCGTTCGCGTAGAAGGAAACTTCCTTCAGCCTGACTAATTCATCACATTTGCGAGGGTCCTTCCGCGAACGCGAAGAAGAAAATACTAGAACACCAGAAACTGAAAAACCTACATCTATTATGAGTTCAAAAACCTTCCAAAACACATCTGAAACTCACCGAGTCCTCGGGGCTTCAAACATACGTACTAACTCAAAAACATCATAGGAACTTATCCGTGCGATCAAATTGCCAAAATAACCTCTTAAACAACGAATTAAACCTCAAAATCAATGAAATTTCTCAAAACTTCTTTAAACATTAAATTTTGCATTTAAAGTCCGAATCACGTAAAACGGATTTCATTTCTTACCAAACTTTACCGACAATACATATAAATCATATTGAATCTATATCGTGCTCCGAAACCATAATACGGGCCCGATACCACAGGTTTCACATAATATTTCACTTTCAAAAACCTTTATGTTTTTGAGAAAATAATTTCTTTTAAAAATTTATTTCTCGGACTTGGGACCTCAGAATTCGATTCCGGGCATACGCCCAAGTCCGATATTTTTTCACGGACCCTCCAGGACCGTCAAATTATGGGTTCGGGTCCGTTTACCCAAAATATTGACCGAAGTCAACTTAGATGCATTTTAATCAAAATTTTAACATTTTCACAAATTTTTCATATAATAGCTCCCGAACTGTGCACGTAAACCGAGGTGAAGCTGAAAGAGGTTTTTAAGGCTTCGGAGGTAGAATTCATTTTGAAAACAAGTGATGACCTAATAAGGTCATCACATCTACTACCACAACTAACCACCCCATCACCATTAACAATCATAACCACATTACCCATCATTATAAACTACCACATCTACCACCACTTTCCTCAATCACAACTATCACTACCACCCACCATTATTAACTATCATCAGCCACCACTACTATCCTAAATCATAATCGCCACCACGACTAATCACCACTAGCTACAACCTTGAACCACCAACATCAACCAAACCTACTACCAACCATCACCTCTAGGCGGCATTCACAAGCACCATCGTTAGCCATCACCCCCAACAACTACTACATTTAAAAAAAAAAAAAAAAATATATATATATATATATATATATATATATATATATATATATATATATATATATATATATATATATATATATATACACACTTTATTGATAGAATATTAGATTTATTAGTATTTTATTTAAATTTTATGTTTATTAATTTTCAAATAAAGATTAATTTTATACATTCATATATTAAAAATCAAACAGTCTTAATCAGTTAGTATTCAGATCTTAAGACACATCTTGATATTCATATGTGTTTCAGATTTAGATATCTTAATCTTATTACACATTTTGATATTCAAATATGTATTCAGATTCAGGCGTCTTAATCTTAAAAAATAAACAAATGAGGCCTAAAGGCAATAAGGTTTTTCCTTGTCTAGTCCATTAGTAAGCAGATAATTCATTAAGTAATTAATTAGGTGGTTTCCACTTATACATATACTATTCTCTATGTTTGCTCCTTGCACGAGAAATACATACTTGTAGTAATGAATTTTCAATTACATATTATTGAATATGTACGCAGTGCAAAATTAGTTCCTTAAAATAAATTTTATTAATAATATATCATACAAACCAAGTCATGAATGTTTTGACAAATATAGGAGGACAAATTGAAACTAAATATTTTGGAGTCTCAAAGTTATGTGCTTAAAGTTGTAAAATATCACGACCTATTTCCATAATAGGTCGTAATGACGCCCAACACCATTGCCGGGCAAACCAACGCGGAAGTATAAATAAGTTCTCATTTTACTTTTACCAAATAATTGCAGCAATTTCTTAAGTTAAGGTTAAAACAAATAATGACTAGTAATATACCAAAATAATGATACAAATCCAAAAAAAAAGAATAGTCTACTAATATGTGTGCCAAGACCTGGTGTCACGAATTGTGGGCAACTAGTAGAATATACAAAAATAATAACTCTATACTACTGTTTGAAACAGAATAGATAGTCAAAAGTAAGAAAGACTCCTTCAAGCTGTTGATCGGGACAGGAAGGGAAGAAGCTCACCGTGGAAGTCTCGGACTACGATCAGGGACGCGCACTGATTTGATAGCCAGATGAAACTGCCTCAGAGCCTGTACAATTTAGTATAGAAGCGTAGTATGAGTACATAAATACTATTTACCCAGTAAGTATCCCGTCTAATCTCGAAGAAGTAGAGACGAGAGATCGATTTGATACCTACTAGGGTTAAGTAATATAATATGAGAGTATGCCAGACATGGAGGTCAAAATTAGATAACAGTCGAAATAAGGATTTATAAGTCATGTTATTTTAATATCAGAGTTAATCATTTACTATTCAAACTATTAATCAGAAAAGCCACCAATAATAATTCACATAAATATCATGCGCACATTATGTCGAGGTCGACGGCCCGATCCAACATAAAAGAAATTATGCACTGCTAGAGGGTCAAATGGCATGAACCATAGATGCATCTATTTCTACCGAGGCGATCGGCCCGATCCACAAATATCAATTATCAACAGAAAAATACAAGAAGGCGCATTTATATTCAAATCAATTCATTCAATTGCTCAACAATACATATGTTCACTTATGTTCATTTCCAATTCTCTAGCATATCCTAAATGATCACATTAGTAGGAAGGCATATACTGTTTTGAAAATATAGCATGATACGGGCCCTAAACTACCCAGACATTTAGCATGATAGTAGCTACGCACAGACTCTTGTCACCTAGTGCGTACGTAGCCCCCGCATTTAATGGCAAATTATACAATTATTACTCCTATGGGGACAATTCCCTCTTACAAGGTTAGAAAGAAGACTCACCTCGCTCCAAAGTGCACTTCCAATATCAAGAACGAGCCCGAACTCTCAATTGGGAGCCGAACGATCCGAAACTAGTAAATGGGGGTAAGAACTAATCAATACAAGCTCACAGGATCACATTCCAACTATTAACACAATTTCCTAACCTTAAACACGAGTTTCCTAAAATCCGACCCCGAGTCCACGTGCCCAGATTCCAAAATTTTTCGAAGGAAGTTGTTCTTTGTAACCTAAGGATCAATAATATATGATTTTTACTTCATTTCATAACCAATTTTGTGGAAAAATCTAAGTTTTACCAAAACCCTAGGTTTTGCTCTAACCCCATGATTTTACCTTAATCTTAGTGTGTTAATCTACTAAGACACAAGTATTAAACTAGGAACAGGTAGAATAAACTTACCTCAAGATGCTAAGTGGTAGGCTTCTCTCAAAAGCTCTAAAATCGCCCAATGGAGGAGTGAAATATGGCAAAAATGACTTAGAACCCGTAATAAATGAAGCTCACTGCTTCAGCAATTTTCGCATCTGCGATCAGGGGATCGCATCTGCGGTCCCGCTTGTGTGAGTAATAGGCCGCATCTGCGGAATTGGCCAAGCGGGTTGTGACCGCTTCTGTTGTCTTGAAGCCGTTTGTGTGGAGCCGCTTATGTAGCTTAGGAGCTGCTTCTACAGTTTTGGGCCTGGCCTGCCTTGGACATATCTGCGATAGGAGGGCCGCTTCTGCGGTCTCGCACCTGCGGCTGACCAACCGCAATTGCGGTTATGACGGGAACGAGATGCTCCAGCTCCTTTCAACTTTTCCAACTTCACTCAAGCCTCATCCGATTGACGCTCGGGGGCTGTCGAGCCCCGCCTAAATATACTGACAAGTCTGAAATCATGAAACGGACTTGCTTGAACCTTTGGAACACCCGAAACAATGCTAAATCTAAGAATCACCCCCTAAAACCAATTGAATCAAACTTATGAACTTCAAGTTCTTAATTCTCCTCTAACGAGCCAAAACACACTTAAACTACTCGGATTGACACCAAATTTTGCGGGCGAGTCTTAAATGTTATATTGGACCTGTATCGGGATCTAGAACTAACATATGGGCCTGATACCCATGTGATCAATCATTATTTAGTTTCTTTAAATCCTTAGAATTTCAATTTAACAATTTTCAATAAAAATTCATTACTCGGGCTAGGGACCTCGAAATTCGATTCCGGGCATATGCTCAGGTCTCATATTTTCCTACGAACCCTCTGGGACCATCAAAATACAAATTTGGGTCCCTTTGCTAAAAATGCTGACCAAAGTCGAACTTATCCCTTTAAGAAAATCTTAAGGAATCAAGTGACCCTATTTCAACCCAAACTCTTCCAAAAATCGAACCAACCATCCCCACAAGTCGTAAATCAAATAAAGCAAGCAAGGAAGTTTTATTTGGGGGAACGAGGTTCTAAATAGCCAAATGACCGGTCGGGTCGTTACATTCTCCACCTCTTAAACAAACGTTCATCCTCGAATGGACATAAAAAGTTACCTGAGGTTTCGAATAAGTGTGGATATCTGCTCCGCATGTCTTCCTCGGACTCCCAGGTCGCCTCCTCGACTAGAACTGGACATTCACCACTGAAATCCTCTTGGATATCAACTGGTGATCCTGTCTATCAACAATGGAAACTGGATCCTCCTTATAACCCAAACTCTCATCCAGTTGAATAATACTGAAGTCCAACACGTGGGACAAGTCAATATGATACCTTCGGAGCATGGACACATGGAAATCCGGATGAACTCCCGATAAGCTGGGGGTAGAGCAAGTTCGTAGGCAACCTCTCCAACTCGCCTCAACACCTCAAATGGGCCAATGAATCTTGGGCTCAACTTGCCCTTCTTCCCGAACGCCATAATTCCCTTCATTGGCGAGACTTTCAAAAGGACCTTCTCGCCAACCATGAATGATACATCACGCGCCTTCCGATCTGCATAACTCTTCTGTTTGGACTGAGTCGTGCGAAGCCTTTCCTGAATCAACTTCACCTTATCCAAGGCATCTTTCACCAAGTCTGTGCTGTATAACTTATCCTCACCAAGCTTAAACCACTCGATAGGAGAACGACATCGCTGCCAATACAAGGCCTCAAATGGAGCCATCTCGATGCTGGACTGGTAGCTGTTGTTATAAGCAAACTCTACCAAAGGCAAAAACTGATCCCACTTCCCTCCAAAGTCAATCACACATGCTCTAAGCATGTCCTCCAAGATCTTAACTATCCGCTTCGACTGCCCGTCGGTCTGTGGATGAAATATTGTGCTAAGCTCTACGCGGGTCCCCAGATCACCCTTAACAGCTCTCCAGAAATGGGAAGTGAACTGAGGGCCTCTATCTGATATGATGGAAATAGGTACACCGTGCAATTGGACTATCTCCCGAATGTAAATCTGAGCCAATCTCTCTGAAGTGTAAGTAGTCACAACTGGTATAAAATGTGCTAACTTGGTAAACCTATCCATAATGACACACACTGCATCAAACTTCTGCAAGGTCCAGGGCAACCCAACTATGAAATCCATAGCAATGCACTCCTGCTTCCACTCTGGTATAGGCATCTGCTCAAGTAGGCCGCCCGGCCTATGATGCCCGTACTTGACCTGCTGGCAATTCAAACACCTATCCACATACTCCACTATGTCTTTCTTCATCATCTACCACCAGTAATGCTGTCTCAAATCGCGATACATCTTCATAGCACCCGGATGAATGGAATACCGCGAACTATGTGCCTCCTCCATGATCCTCTCTCTCTCAGACCATCAACATTAGGAACACATAAGCGACCCTGGAGTCATAGAACACAATCCTCACCAATAGAGACCTTCTTGGCACTACCCTGTAGCACTGTCTCTCTAAGAACTGCCAAGTGGGTATCATCGAATTGTTGGGCCTTGATCTGCCCAATAACGAAGAATGAGTAACAACACATGCAAGGAATCGACTGGGCTCCAAAATATTCAGCCTCACAAGTTTGTTAGCCAATGACTAAATGTCCAAAGCTAGTGGGCTGCTGGAATGAATGCCAAGATATCCATACTCTCTGCCTTCCTGCTTAAGGCATCTGCGACCACATTTTCCTTGCCCGGATGATAAAGAATGGTGATGTCATAATCATTCAGTAACTCAAGCTACCTACGCTGCCTCAAATTGAGATCCATCTACTCAAAAAAATGCTGTAAGTTGCGATGATCAGTATAAACCTCGCATGACACCCCATACAGATACTGCCTCCATATCTTGAGAGCATGAACAATCATGACCAACTCTAAATCGTGCACAAGATAATTCTTCTCATGAATCTTCAGGTGGCGCAAAGCATAGGCAATAACTCACCCCTTCTACATCAATACACACCCCAATCCAATGCGTGAAGCATCACAATATACCGTATACATCCCTGAACCGGAAGGCAACACAAGAACTGGTGTTGTAGTTAAGGCCGTCTTGAGCTTCTGAAAGCTCGCCTCACAATCATCGGACCAATGGAAAGGAGCACCCTTCTGGGTCAATCTAGTCAGAGGTGATGCAATAGATGAAAAGCCCTGCACGAATCGCCTGTAATAGCCTGCTAAACCTAGGAAGCTCTTGATCTCGGTCACTGAAGTAGGACGTGGCCAACTCTGAACTGTCGCAATATTATTGGGGTCCACTTTAATATCCTCTACTGACACAATATGCCCCAATAATACCACTGACTCTAGCTAGAATTCACACTTGGAGAACTTAGCATATAGCTTTTACTCTCGCATGGTTTGAAGAATTACCCTCAAATATTGCTCGTGCTCTACCAGGCTACGGGAATATATCAAGATGTCGTCAATGAAGACGATGACAAAGGAATCAATATAAGGCCCGAACACTTTGTTCATCAAGTCCATAAATGTTGCTGGGGAATTAGTCAAGCCAAAGGACATCACCAGAAACTCATAATGGCCATACCTCGTCCGAAATGCGGTCTTCGGAACATCTGAGTCCCGAATCTTCAACTGATGGTACCCCGACCACAAGTCTATCTTAGAGAACATACTAGAACCCTGCAACTGGTCAAACAAATCATCAATGCTCGGTAACATGTACTTATTCTTGATGGTAGCCATGTTCAACTGGAGGTAGTCAATGCACATCCGCATAGTCCCATCCTTCTTCTTCACAAATAACACTGGTGCGCCCCAAGGTGAAACACTAGGCCTAACAAACCCCTTTGCTAACAACTTCTCAAGTTGCTCCTTCAACTCTTTCAATTCCTTCGGATCCATGCAGTATGGTGGGATAGATATAGGCTGGGTGCCTGGAGCCAAATCAATACAGAAATCAATATCATGATCTGGTGGTGTCGACGCCCCCTTTTTTTTCCAAAACGGGGGTTTCAGAATTGGGTATATGACATTCGGGAGGACAACTCTATTCCCTTGCGAGAATTGGGTTTTTTGAGTTTGAAGAGATGCCACCTAATGATTATAGTGCATTAGGACACTATTAAGAAAGAATTTGAGATGAAGAACCAGAGTTTGGGTAAGGGCTAGAAATTATCTCGAGGGGAAGGTGTTAGACACCCCTCAAGATCCACTAGTGTGGTTCCCGGCCATGTTACAATTGTGACTTTAAGCAATGAAGAAGACAAGTAGAAAATAAAGAAGAGGGTTTTCACATAGTACTGCAAACAAGTTTAAGAGTTTAAAAAAAAAGAAACAGGAGTAGAAAATACAGGAAGTTGGTTTGAAAGAAGACTTAAAAAAGAACAAGTAAAAAAGGGAAAGGGGTCCTAGGTTTGTAAATAATATGTATCACATCAATGCAATATCCGGCAATCACTCCTCAGAAAAGGGGTCGCACGTGATATTAGCGCACCGGTCATCATATCCATATTCTACCCTTCCCAACCCGTTAAGGTATTAAAGCGCGGAATGTCTCGTTACTTATTGCATACTAGTACCCGTCCCGATCCTATCAGTCCTGGAGGCGTTTGGGACTACTAATCCTAAAGGGAAAGGGATTTGGGGCTTTTGAGAGTTTTCAAAGGACAAAATACTAGGCGTCAATCAAAACACATAATGAAAATAAAGGGGAAAGCAAATAGGCAAGTAGGGCTCAAATAAGCCTCATTAAATCAGATAAAGCCATAGAGTTAAGCATGTCTTGCACGTACTAGTTTGGTATTAAATTAAATTAAAACGATAAGTGGACTGGTTCAACACATTTTTTTAGATAGGAGGTCTGCATTAGGCTCGCTCTAATGCAGTTGTCTAAGACTGATCTAGTTGATTAATTAACCCTTTGTCTATGTGTTGGATAGAACTACTGATTTTAAGAACACAAACTGATTATAAAGAAAAAAGATTACAGAGTAAAAATAGGTTTCTGAAAAGGGTACTGGTTTGTTACAAAAATGATTTAACAACTAAAAAAATGAGTTTCGGGAGGCAGACTGGTTAGGAGAAAAAGCTACCAATTTTAACAAAAGAATTGAGTTGCAGACTGATTAGAAGAGATTTATCAGATAAGTATAAAGAAATGAATTTAGGCCGATTTGAAAAATGTTTACCAGAGTTAGAGAGAGTAAGTTTTAGAAAGAAAACACTGATTTGATTGTGAGAAAAAGTTTTAAGAGTTCAGAAAAGGTGCAGGAAGTTGCTTGTTTTAGTAAAATCGATACTGTTTTAAACAAGTGAGATAGTTCTGGTTCGAAATCCCTATAGGCATGCTTTCTATACGTTACTGCTTCTTGATACCTTTTCAAACACTAATAGAAGACTTATAAACAATGATATCTATATGCCATTTTATTATTAAACCTAATTGTTTGCCTAATGACGTTATTATATGCAGAAATGCAAACCCTAATAGGCATGGTATCTATATGCATAGTTGCAGAATTCAGAAGTTAAATCCTATAGGCATGCTTTCTACGTGTGAAATTGCACAAATTAGAAATAAAATCCTATAGGCATATTTTCTACCCTTTGTGCATAAAAGTAACCCCCCTCCCTTTTCACTAAATCCCCATGAGTTTATACAAATTATTACAGACCAGTAGAATAAGACTGAAATTAAAAGTACATCAGGAATTATCAGCTACATCTGAGCAGCCTAAATCAGACTTAGTGTCTAGCAATATGAGCTTGAACCACTTCCGAGATCAAGATTTCCAAAGCCTTCGCTTATCTAGGGTGTTTGAGAGATCCAAGGAGTTTCAGGAACCCCAGACAGTGCTTACACCCAAGATATTAATAAGAATGAGTTGTAGTGCAGTGTGGAAGAGACAGCCCTCAAGTGTCCAAGTTCAGAGGGAGCTCATGGATCCCAAGGCAAGGCTCACAAGAGGGGGACAGAACCTAAGTTCTAAGAGTGAGTGCAAGTGCAATAGAGAGGGGTGGAGAGTGCCAAGGCAGGCTGGTGGTCATACCTAACCATAAGGTAGGCTGGCACACCCTTGACCAAGCCTGTTCAGCCAGCAAATAAGAGCACAGACCTATTGAAGGTCAGATTATGGTTTGGATAGTGACTAGGACACGGCCAGACCAAGGTCCCAAGCTCAAAATACATATAAAAGGGAAAGGGAATGGGAATTGAAAGAGTTTAGGACTCAGGGAGTCTAGTCCATATAAATGAATAACAATGTCAAGTGTTGTCATATTTTCTGAACCATAACTCAACATACAAAAGGGATTGGGGGATAGGTATTCGTATTAGAGCATAGCAAAGAAACAAACCAACTTGCAAGAATTTGCATTATGGAAGCAATATGCCAAACAAATAATGGACTGAAGAATAAACACATAGGGGAGTGACAGAAATTAAACAAAGGTAACATACCAGTTGCAGAAGAAGCAAGCAAAGAAAAGCAGGATACTTTCAAGCCAAACCACAACCAAAAAGAACCTTTATGCTTGTGAGTTCAGAGAACTTGAATGCTTAAAAATTCTAAGTGTATTTGAGAGTAAGAAGTAATAACTTGTTCGTGTTAGCCCTCTCTTTTGAAAGAGAAAAAGTACATGTATTTATAGTTTTTTTTTGAAAACGAGTAAAAAGTGAGGTAATAAGCCAAATACATGGAAACAATCACTAATCAGAATCAATTACATAAATGATTGCCCTTAATTAAGGGATCACTTGTTAATGGGCGGTGATAGGTTTAAAAAATAAGGAAAGAAATCAATTTAAAAGGCAGACTGATTATTGCCATAAAAGGAGTAGTAAAACAATACAGCAAGTGATTAAGTCCAAGTACATGAACATACTTATTTGGGAAAGGATTCACTAAGGCAAAATAAGGAAAGAAATCAATTAACCCTTACAGGCGAATGATATCAGAATTTCATAAAGGGAAAGTTCGAAAATCAGTCACAAGTTTGAAGATCTATCAGATAGAGAAACTCAGTATATAAATAAGGTGCACAAAAACTATACATGCGAGGCCAAACTATGGCAAAAGGAAACAGCGTACAATAATAGGGTAAAGCTAGTAGACAATAAGCATTCATAGCATGATAGTCACGTAGGTCAAGTTTCAGTGACTTAGTAATAGAGAAAAAGATCAGAAGCATGCAAAAGTCAAGTGAAAACCTTTCTGAAAACATAGTCAAGTTTGACAGATAGCAAGAACTTAGAGTCAAAGGAATCACATAAAGAAAAGAGATGATGAAACAAAGGAATTTCAAATCAAGTCGAGCAATTTCAAACAGATGCAATGCACTAGCAATTTTAGGAACTCGCATAAACCCCAAAAAAATTAGGATTTTCAACACTAAAAGATGATAAACAAATGAAACAAACAACAAATAGTCTCAGATTCTCAAACAAATCCCAAAAATTAAGGTTTTCAAACCTAGAGATGATAAGTCAGCTGAATCGAACAAAACATTAACAAACAGACTCAGAAACCCTAATTTGAAATCAAAGGATTTTTGAAAAGGAAATTTGGGGAAAATACTGGAAATATCAAATATAGCACAGATCTAGACAAATAAACGAAGAAAGAACCTCGAATAGTTTAGGGTTTCTGAGAACCCTAGAAACGAGAAAGGCTTGGAAGAAACAAGATCAGATCTGGAGTCGATAAGGTCTGAATCAGGCTTAGGAGGCTAGGATGCGCTGAAGCAAGGCTAGAGATGGCTGTAAACCTCGAATCGATGAAGGTCTGAGTGAAGACCCTCAAAGTCTAGCCTCGAACCTTCAGGTATCAAGCACGTGAGAGCAGTAGGAGGTGAGTATAGGTCGTCCATGGCTTGAGCGACCATGAATTCCGGTGAGTTTGGGGTTGAAAGTAGAAGAAAGCGATTAGGGTTTCGAGAGAGTTCGAGAGCGTTTGAGAGAAAAGGGAGTTAGAGGCGGCGTCTCTGAAAGAATGGGGTAGGGTTTAGGAGCCGTTTTAAATTAAAAAGTAAAGGGGGAACAGTGGCCGTTGATCTAAGTGATCAACGACCAGGATTAAAAGGGTTATGGGTTGGGTCGGTTAAATGGGTATTGGGTTTAAATTAGGGTGCTAATTTGAGCTGTAATTGAAATGCGATTGGGGTTAGATTTTAAAGAGCCAATTTTTTCCTTTTTTTTTAATTTTATTTTATAAAAAAATGGCAATAATGGTTTTAAAAGCAAATTAAAAATACTTAGTAAACAAATATTACATAAATATTAACTTAAAATATACTAGGACTAATTTTATAATTATAAAATGCTATTAATCACAAAATAGGCTATAATTACAATTATATGCAATTTAGCTTTAAGAATGCCAAATAAATTTGTAAAAATATGCAAAAAAAAATTACCTTAATTATATCTTGGTGTAAATGTGAGAATAAAATAAGTTATTCACCAAAAATGATAATTTTGGGAATAATTATTGGATTTTGTTGTATTAAAATAGGCAATAAATTGGTTTAAAAATCATTAAAAATGCCCAAACTCTTGGGTGTGCTTATATATGCACATATATGCTATTTTGGAAGTATTTTGGGTATAAAATTACCTAGGAAAAAATTGGGTATCAACTGCTTCCCCTTTTTACCCGGGAAGGATGAAATAGTTGTCGGATAAAGATGTAATGGCCAATTTTGACCGGAAGCGGCAATTTGAAAAGGATTTGACCGAGCTCTAGTTTCTGAGCTGCCTATATATCCCTAGTTTTACAGGAATCAGGCCATTTGTAGTTCAAGAACCATTGACGGAATGTGCCGATGGAGATCTGAAAAAGACGGACACGATGTTTAGGTGGCAAGAGGTATTTGAAGTCTGATAGGTTGCGGAAACCGGAGCGGGATCGCTCCTACTGAGACAGATGTTGCTAGACGATGTACCTGCAAGTGAGAAATACGAGCGTATATCATACATAAACTTAAACGTGATGCAAGTTCCCGTTGGACCATGAATGTTGCCTTTGAATGGTTAGGATGATGTCCTCAGACCATGCCGTCCTGGGCCATGAAGCGCAAAAATAAAGGATTTGCAGGCTATGAAATGATGTTCTCAGGCTATGATAATGGTGCCTCCGAACCATGATGCCTTTGAATAATGATGTGTAGGATATAAAGTGGGGTCCTCGGGCCATGACATGGTGTTCTCGGGCTATGAAGATGATGCCTCCGAACAATGATGCCCTCAAACAATTTGGCGATATTTCAGCCCATGAAATGCAAGATTTGGCGGTATTTCAGAAGGGTAAGTCTAAATGGCGATATTTCAACCAACAGGAATTTAAATAAAGCTGGCGATGTTTCAGCTGATGCAGAAAATGTAAATGGCAATATTTCAGCTGACAGAAATTTAAATAAAGCGGCGATGTTTCAGCCGATGTAAAAAATGTAAATGGAAATATTTCAGCCGACAGAAATTTAAATAAAGCTAGCGATGTTTCAGCCGATGTAAAAATGTAAATGGCGATATTTCAGCTGACAGAAATTTATATAAAGTTGGCGATGTTTCAGCCGATAAAGAAGGATAAATATTAATGGCGATATTTTAGCCGATACGAGGGATTTAAACAAAAATTGGCGATGTTTTAGCCATGCAAGATTTAAATGAAGCTGGCGGTATTTCGGCCGATGCAGATAGAGGTGGCGGTATTTTAGCCATGCAGGATGGAGATAACGATTAGTCTCGGAAGGCAGAAAGGTAGCCTTATGCAATGCGAGAAAAATGCAGGATGGAGACAGCGCTTAGTCTCGGAAGGCAGAAAGGTAGCCTTATACAATGCAGAAAAATGCAGGATGAAGATAGTGCTTAGTCTCGGAAGGCAGAAAGGTAGCCTTATGCAATGCAGGAAAATGCAGGATGGGACAATGCTTAGTCTCGGAAGGCAGAAAGGTAGCCTTATGCAATGCAGGAAAATGCAGGATGGAGACAGTGCTTAGTCATAGAAGGCAGAAAGGTAGCCTTATGCAATGCAGATGTAGGTAGAGCTTAACCTCGAAAGGCAGAAGAGTAGCCTTATGCAAAAATGCAGATGGAGACAATGCTTAGTCTCAAAAAGCAGAAGAGTAGCCTTATGCAGAAATACAGATGGAAACAGTGCTTAGTCTCGAAAGGTAGAAGAGTAGCCTTATGCAGAAATGTAGATGGAGATAGTGCTTAGCCTCGAAAGGTAAAAGAGTAGCCTTATGCAATGCAAGAATGTAAAAGGCTGAATAGTAGTGAGATCTCATAGCTGATAGCTGATTATGATATTGTGACTGCTGGGGATGTTGTGTACGAATAGCAATTGCGAATAAATGATGATTTCGAGAAGTTTCATTCTTGGGAAAGTATACGTGCATATATATATACCTAACAATCTTTCGAGTCGAGTGCCTGCATCCAAAGAAAAATCGTGAGTTCTGTAAGGGGAGGTTAGTTTGTTTTCCCCTAGCTTCTGGCGTTATGTATCATTGGGGTAGCATCGCTAAACAACAACAATTCGAACAATAGTTATGCATGATTTAGTAAATATAACGTGAGTATACAATCAAAAATAGCTTTCTTTAGATGAACTAACGACTGCGACGCGGTTCAAGACATTGCAACCTCTTTCGCTCCAAAATTTTGAGGGTCCTCCTCAAAATTCTGCCCCAGTTTACTGGGCTGGCACTTCTGATGGCTGCGCTGAACGGTAAAAGATCAACTTCGGAATTTTGAGGGTCCTCCTCAAAATAATTCCCCAGTTCCGATAGCAGGGGGAAATGAAATTTTTATTAAATTGTGACTGAACCCATAGGGCTGCCTATGTATCCCCTCTTAAATGGGAATCAGGTCAGGCATAGTTCAAATTACATCATAAAAGAGAATTATAAGTGGTTACACATAGTAGCGTTTCACTACATCTGAATTGATTGGCTTTGGCCAGACTTCTCCATCCATCTTTGCAAGAATAAGGGCTTCTCCGGTTAGAACCCTGTGAACCATGTACGGACCTTGCCAGTTGGGAGAAAATTTCCTCTTGGCTTCATCTTGATGTGGGAATATTTTCTTCAACACCAGCTACCCCGGTGTAAACTTTCTTGGCTTTTGTTAAAGGCTCTGGACATTTTGTTCTGATACAACTGACCGTGGCAAACTGCATTCATTCTTTTCCCATCTACGAGGGCTAACTGCTCGTAGCGACCTTTTACCCATTCTGCGTCATCCAGCTCTGCTTCTTGTATGATCCTCAGGGAGGGAATTTCTACCTCAGCGGGGATGACTGCCTCTGTACCATAAACCAACATGTAGGGAGTTGCCCCAGTTGAGGTGTGAACTGTGGTGCAGTATCCCAGTAAGGCGAATGATAATTTCTCATGCCATTTTTTGTGCCTTTCGATCATCTTCCTTAGTATCGTTTTGATATTCTTGTTGGCTACTTCTACAGCTCCATTCATCTGAGGACTGTAGGCTGTAGAGTTCTTATGTTTGATCTTGAATGTCTCACACATTGCTTTCATCAAGTCGCTGTTGAGATTGGAACCATTATCGGTGATGATTGATTCCAGAATTCCGAATCGGCAAACAATACGGTCATGGACAAAATCTGCCACAACTTTCTTAGTCACTGCCCTGTATGACGCTGCTTCAACCCATTTGGTAAAATAATCAATTGCCACTAGGATAAACCTATGCCCATTTGATGCGGCGAGCTCGATAGGTCCATAACATCCATTCCCCAAGCGGCGAATGGCCATGGTGAGCTTGTTACAGTAAGCTCGTTTGGAGGCACCTTTATCATGTCTACATGTATCTGATAGTGATGGCACTTGCGAACATACTGGACACAGTCTGTTTCCATAGTCATCCAAAAATACCTTGCTCGGAGTATCTTCTTTTCTAAGACAAAACCATTCATGTGTGGCCCGCAAGTCCCTGTGTGCACTTTGTCCAACAGTCTAGATACTTCTTTTGCTTCGACACACCTTAGTAAACCCAAATCGGGAGTCCTCCTATACAAGATTCCCCCACTGTGAAAGAAGTTGTTGGATAACCTCCGAAGTGTGTGCTTCTAAGTGGCATTGGCAAGTTCTGGATATTCTTCTATTGTCAAGTACTCCTTGATGTCACGGAACCATGGTTTTCCGTCTACTTCTTCCTCAACTTGAGCACAATAAGCTGGCTGATCATAAATCTTTACTAGGATGGGATTAATGAAATTCGTGTCTGGATGCTGGATCATGGATGATAAAGTAGCTAATGCGTCAACGAACTCGTTCTGGACCCTGGAGACGTGCTGAAATTCTGTCTTTGTGAATCTTTTCCTGAACTCCTGTATGTGATGCAAGTAGGGGAGTATCTTAGAGTTCTTGGTTGCCCACTCTTCTCGAACCTATTGTATGAGCACGTCTGAATCCCCGATCGCTAGCAACTCTTGAATGTTTATGTCAATGTCCATCTTGAGCCCCAGGGTGCAAGTTTCATATTCGGCCATATTGTTTGTGCAAGGGAACCTGAACTTGGCGGATACCAGTTAATGCTGGCCGGTTTATGATACTAGGACTGCTCTTATGCCAGCTCCTTTGAAATTTGTGGCTCCATCGAAAAACAACCTCCAACCGTCATAAGATTCTGTAATATCTTCTCTTACAAAGGACACCTCTTCATCAGGAAGATACGTTTTCTGAGGTTCGTATTCTCCGCCAACAAGATTCTCGGCAAGGTGATCTGCTATGGCTTGACCTTTGATTACTTTCTGAGTCACGTAAACAATGTCGAATTCACTTAGTCGGATTTTCCACTTGACGAGCTTACCGGTGAGCTCTGGAAGATATACTTCAACGGGTCCATTCTTGATATGAGATAAGTAGTGTAGGCATAGAAATAATGCCTTAATTTCTGAGCTACCCAAGTCAGAGCACAACAGGTGCGTTCTAATAGAGAATACTGGGCCTCGTACGGGGTGAACTTCTTACTGAGATAATAAATGGCTTGCTCTTCTCTTCCAGTTTTGGTATGTTGTCCCAGAACACAACCGAATGCTCCATCCAATACCGCAAGGTAAAGCAATAGAGGTCTTCCTGGCTCGGGCGGGACCAAGACTGGCGGCGTTGACAGGTATTCCTTGATTCTGTCAAAAGCTTTCTGACAATCATCAGTCCATTTAGTTAGATCGTTCTTCAACATTTTAAAGATGAGTTCAAAAATGACAGTGGACTAAGCTATGAATCAGCTGATATAGTTGAGTCTCCCCAGGAAACTCATCACATCCTTCTTGTTCTTTGGCGGTGGAAATTCTTGAATGGCTTTGACCTTTGATGGGTCCAATTCTATTCCTCGACGACTCACGATGAAACCCAGTAATTTTCCAGTAGGAACCCCGAATACACACTTGGCGGGATTCAGTTTCAGATTGTACCTCCTTAGTCCGTTGAAGAACTTTCTCAGATCTTCCATATGATCAATGGCCTTCTTGGATTTGATGATAACGTCATCTACATATACCTCGATCTCCTTGTGTATCATGTCGTGAAAGATAGTAGTCATGGCTCTCATATAAGTAGCGCCAACATTCTTCAACCCAAACGGCATCATTTTGTAACAATACATTCCCCACGGCGTAATGAAAGCCATTTTCTCTGCATCTTCCTCATCCATCCATATATGATGATACCTGGCGAAACAATCAACAAAAGACTGCAACTTATGCTTGGCGCAGTTGTCGATAAGAATGTGTATATTCGGCAAGGGGAAGTCGTCTTTGGGACTGGCCCGGTTAAGATCCCGGTAGTTGACACAAACTCTAACTTTCCCGTCCTTCTTTGGTACTGGCACGATGTTGGCTAACCATGTCGGATACTCCACTACCCTGAGAACCTTGGCTTTGACTTGCTTGGTAACCTCTTATTTGATTTTCAAACTCATGTCGGGTTTGAATTTCTTGAGCTTCTGCTTTACCGGCGGACATGTTGGATCTGTTGGCAGTTTGTGAGCTACAATGGATGTAATGAGACCAGTCATGTCATCATACGAACAGGCAAATATTTCCTCATATTCCTTTAAAAACTCTGTGTACTCTTCATTTTCTGATGGTGACAGGTGAACACAGATGCACGTTTCTTTGACATTTTCTGTATCTCCCAAATTAGCGACCTCAGTTTCGTCCAAGTTAGACTTAGGCCTATTCTCAAAATTCTCAACCTTTCTGATGACCTCTTATGGTATATCATCCTCTTCTGAATCTATATCCGTTTATTGTGTTGTTTCGTTGCAAGTCACAATCGTTGGTTCATCGTCAAAGTAAGTAATAGTAATGCTATGTAAATAGAGTAAATGATAGAGAAAATAATAAGGGTGAGATATATTATAAACTGAAATGCTTTGATTAAATTCATAATTATTTGGAAAATCAGAGCTCTTTTAAAAAATAAAGACAATGTGGAAAGAAAATCAGCTAGTAAAAATTAAAATGAGATGCATGGTGCTTTTGTTTAGCCTTGCTACCCCGAAGCTTTTCGGGCCCTGGTGGTTCTAATTGACCAATTTCTGAGGCGTTTTCCTCGGTTCACAGCTTGTATGGAAGGACCTTCCTCCCCTTCCTCCTCGAAAATAACACAACAGTCCATATCATCATCCTCCAGAAATAGATTCTTCATGGCTGCCAATGCTTCATCTTCCTCTGACCCATATATAGTATCTGCCGATTGGAAAGTCTGCTCCAGGTGAGGTATCAGATGCTCTAGTGGATAGTAGGGGCCGTGCCATGGTGGCGACCAGCTCTGGAATTCTTCCCAAGTATAACCGTACCCTAAACCAAATGTAGTACCGTGTTTCTTCAGCTTGATGATTCCCTGTAGGTTTTTGCCGAGTCCCTTTCCAGGTTCGTACCCACCCCAATTCAGGATACTTTCAATCTTGTTATCCCACCATTTATCCTTGTCTACAACGTTGACCCTTTTAATGTGGTGGTATGTTTCTCCGCCTATTCTTCTTCTGCCTCCAATCATTAGGATAGTCTGGCGACTATATATGGGGTTGCTACCATCACCATGAATAATCACCTCTTGGTGATTCCATTCGAACTTTACTGCCTGATGCAGGGTCGATGCTATGGCTCCAGCGGCGTGGATCCATGGTTGTACCAACAACAAGTTGTAGGATTTCGGGGCATCTATCACTTGGAAGTCAACGTCGAACCATGTTGGTCCAATTTGTAAGCGTAGGCTGATTTCTCCAATAGTAGACCTTTGGGACCCATCAAAGGCTTTGACATTGATGGCCCCATATTTGATCTTGTGTAGGCTTTTTCCCAAAGTTCTGAGAGTTATCAACAGACAGATGTTGAGGCTAGATCCTCCGTCGATCAAGACTCTAGTGATGAAATAATCCTCGCATTTCATGGTGATGTGCAGTGCCTTGTTGTGGCTCAGTCCTTCTGGCGGCAGCTCATCTTCGTGGAAGGTGATTTTGTGGCTCTCCAGTACTTTCCCTACCATATTTTCCATTTCGCCTCCAGTTATGTTGCTGGGCACATAAGCTTCACTCATTATCCTCATCAAGGCATTTTTGTGTGTGTCAGAGCTCTGTAGAAGAGCTAGGATGGAGATCTGTGATGGTGTATTGTTTAATTGCTCAACGACCGAGTACTCCTTAGCTTGTATTTTCCTCCAAAAATCATTGGGCCCAGTTTTAATAGGCCATCTGGAGGCTTGCTTACTGGACTCAGCTAGGTGTTCTGGGGTGTAAACCCTCCCTATTCTGGTCATACCTTGCGCATCAATTGCTTCTCCTGTCTTGGTCTTCCCTTTCCTCCTAGCTTCGGCCGTGTAATCCCATGGTATGGCATTTGAGTGGAACGGTGTTATGTCTGACATTGCTACAGGAATAGGTACCCTTGGTGGTAACACAATAACTTCAAATGGTGTAGGTGCTTTTGGAACTCCAAACTCAACCTCAATTGGTCCGGGCTCCTTTGCAGAAGAAGGTGCTTCAAATTTGAGAGGTATAGACATGTTTACTTCATTATCCCTGGAGGGTTGATTCTGCACAACAATTGGGTTAAGTGTGACCGCTTGTTTCTTTGGTTTATCACCCTCAGTAATCAACCCTATCGACCCTTTGGGGTCCCAATCACCTTCGATCTCGATCATGTGAATGTCTCCACCTTTGTGGTCAGGCAGAGGGTTGTTGCGAATATTAGGAGCAGGCTCTTTTGCTACGATGACCTTATTGTCGATCAAGGTTTGAATCTTGTCCTTCAGTGAGCGGCGCTCGTCAATGGTATGTCCCTTCATGCTGGAGTGGTATGCACAGGTCTTATTAGGGTTGACCCACTGGGAAGGATTTTCTGGAGTTATGGCTGGGCTAGGGGTGATGTAACCAGCAACTTTAAGTCTCTTGTTTAGCTGGTCAATTGGTTCGGCGATGGCTGTGTATTATCTGGGAGGTATGCGGTCAAAATTTGGCTTAGGTCTAAGGAAATTTTGGCGGGTAGGAGGTGATTGGTAGTGAGAGGGTTGAGCATTATAAGCTTGGTAGACAAGTGCAGGTTGAGAGTATCTGGGTGAGGTAGGTTTTATATGTGAGAGGTGAAGACGATTGATAAACAGGAGGTGGATTTTGATAAGAGGGTACGGGTGCTTGGTAATTCGGGATAGGCTGATATGTAAGTGGAGGTGACGGGTAAGTATGGTATTTTAGTGGTGATTTGGCTCCCTGTGCGACCATCACGACACTCACATCCTTCTTCTTGGACGTGCCACCAGACTGTAAGGCCTTGTTGGTGGCCTGCAATGCTTCAAGATTAGTAACCATACCATTCTTAATGCCTTCTTCAATTCTTTCTCCCAGTTTGATGATATCGGAGAATTTCTGACCCTCGATCAGCATCAACCTCTTGTAATATTGTGGATCCTGAGACCGAACAAAGAATCTATTCATCTGTTCTTCTTCTAAGGCCGGCCAGACCTTAGCAGCCTCTAATCTCTAGCGAGTAGCATACTCGCGGAATGTCTCAGTAGATTTCTTCTTCAAATTCTGGATGTAGAATACATCCGTTGCATTCTCTGTATTGAATCGGAATCTATCCATGAAATCTGATGCCATACCTACCCAGCTTGTCCATTTCTGGGGGTCCTAGATGATGTACCAGGATAAAGCATCCCCCTTCAGACTTCTCATGAAGAGCTTCATACGGATCTTCTCATCCCTTTCGACTCCGACCAGCTTATCGCAATATGTCCTCAAGTGGACTCTGGGATCTCCCGTGCCATCGAACATTTCGAACTTGGGAGGTTTGTACCCTTCCAGAAGTTCAACATCTGGCTGAATGCAGAGGTCCTCATAATTCAGCCCCTCGATAACTTTGTTTCTTTCCACGCCCTGGACTCGGCTGGTCTACTTCTTGAGTTCTGCTGCCAATTTCCTGATAAGAGAGTCTTTGTCATCAAACTCAGGTGCATTTGAGATTGGTTGAGTGTAGTGGGGTACATTATCCACGTAGATGGGAGTGTTGTGGAGGTGGTCATTTGTGGTGTTCAGTGGTTCGGCAATGAGTAGTGGAGTATTGTTTGGAGTGTGGCATGTGCTGCAGTGTTGAGCGTGGGTGGGTTATATATGTGGCTGTGGGGTGTTCTGTGGAGGTGCAGGATTTTGGGTGTTGGGGAAGTTGACATCAGGAGCGGTGAGAGAGAATGATAAGTTTGCCAAGTTCCGAACTTGATCCAGTTCTTCTCGGAACTTCAATAATTTCTGCTCAAGTTGGGCAGCATTTTCCTTAGCAACCGGGGTACCCTGAGGAATCTCAGTTCTTTCAATTTCCTTTTTGGCGCTTGAATATCCCATTCTACCTTTGTTCTTATTCCGGATAGGACTCGGAGGAGGAGGAGGTGGACGGCCCTTGGATCTTGTGGAGTATGATGATGGTGCCAGAATGCACGAACTAACCTTTGGGGAGGGGAATAAAAAAAACAAAAGGTAATAAGTTAGTGCGGGTTATGAGAAGAAAATATTATGATATTTAAACACATTGTGAAAGAATATAAATCGCGTCCTAATTTGGGTGCCTAGTTGTGCCCGAGGTAGGCTTAGCGATAAATTAATTTGGAGAACTTATAACGCTAAATGCCTAATTTTATTGATAAAAATAAGACGAATCCAAAACGACGCTAAATAATAGAAAGTAAAATGTCACTAGTGGCCATTGGCCTTATTACATTAAAAATAAAAAGACTCCTAACTACTTGGTCCCAGAAGGACGTTCCCCAGATTCGGCATCTTTGTCTCCTTCGAACAGTTTCACCAGCTTGCGTAGTCCTAGCAGCAAATGAGCTCGGGCCAAATGTCCGCCTGCATTCCCTTCAGCGTTTTGACAGTCTTCAATCCTCTGGATGAACTTTCCTTCCAGCTCCATTAGACCCCACTCCAAATACCCTAGTCGCTTGTTGGCGCTGACAACCATATCTTTCCACTAATTCAGCAACCTTGGATGAATGTTGGTTACCATGCCAAATTTGGGGACTTCGTGCCTCATTTTCTACAAAACATAGCGTAGGCCCTTACCCCACCAGACTCGACTATTTAAACCGATAATTAGCATAGCAAGAATTTAGTTCTCCAAATAAATGCACAGAACATGGAGGTGTCCGTTTGGGTTTCAAGGAAACCTGGTGGACTTTGGACGAGGCTATCCTAATGAGTCATTATGTGGACAACATAACTGACTAGGCTAGGTTTGACCATGATGCATGTACAGTTTAAATGGAGTAAGGTTTCTATTGGGTTATTAGACAGGTACCCTTAAGTGGACAACTTAAGAGGGAAATGCACGGAACCGTCGACTGCACCACTGCTCGACTGGTTTTACCGCAAATACGCCTTTGCCAAATATAAAGGGTGATAATATTGGAAGGGCGCAACCACTCATTATAAGCGTTGCTATGGTATTTGTTTGGCACGAGTGGAATATGATGTTGAAGATGTAGTTTACAAGAATGAAACAAATTGAAATGTATTTCCACGTTCATAAAATAAATGTTTACAATAATTGCTCAAAATTACAACAATATTGAAATAAAGCAGTAAAGGAAAGCAGTTAAAGGAAAGAAAAGACATGAAGAGCCAAGTCAATTTTGTAGTGGAAGAATAAAAGGCAGTAAATAAAAGCAATTAATGAGATAATAAAGTCACAAGCAACATGCAATGGTAAAAGCCTAAACATCCCCAGCAGAGTCACCATGCTGTCGAGGCCCCTTTTTTTTTTTTCCAAAACGGGGTGTTGGAATCGGGTATACGAAATTCGGAAGGACAACTCTATTCCCTTGCGAGAATTGGGTTTTTTGAGTTTGAAGAGTTGCCACCTAATGATTATAGTGCATCAAGACACTATTAAGAAAGAATTTGAGATGAAGAACCAGAGTTTGGGTAAGGGCTAGAAATTATCTCGAGGGGAAGGTGTTAGGCACCCCTCAAGATCCACTACTGTGGTTCCCGGCCATGTTACAATTGTGACTTTAAGCAATGAAGAAGACAAGTAGAAAATAAAGAAGAGGGTTTTCACATAGTATTGCAAACAAGTTTAATTTAAAAGAAAAGAAACAGGAGTAGAAAATACAGGAACTTGGTTTGAAAGAAGACTTAAAAAAGAACAAGTAAAAAAGGGAAAGGGGTCCTAGGTTTGTAAATAATATGGATCACATCAATGCAATATCCGGCAGTCACTCCTTAGAAAAGGGGTCGCACGTGATATTAGCGCACCGGTCATCATATCCATATTCTACCCTTCCTATCCCGTTAAGGTATTAAAGCGCGGAATGTCTCGTTACTTATTGCATGCTAGTACCCGTCTCGATCCTATCAGTCCCAGAGGCATTTGGGACTACTAATCCTGAAGGGAAAGAGATTTGGGGCTTTTGAGAGTTTTCAAAGGACAAAATACTAAAGCGTCAATCAAATCACATAATGCAAATAAAGGGGAAAGCAAATAGGCAAGTAGAGCTCAAGTAAGCCTCCTTAAATAAGATAAAGCCATAGAGTTTAGCATGTCTTGCACGTAATGGTTTGGTCTTAAATTAAATTAAAGCGATAAGCGGACTGGTTCAACACATATTTTTAGATAGGAGGTCTGCATTACGCTCGCTCGAATGCAGTTGTCTAAGACCGATCTAGTTGATTAATTAACCCTTTGTCTATATGTTGGATAGAACTACTGATTTTAAGAACACAAATTGATTATAAAGAAAAAAAGATTACATAGTAAAAATAAGTTTCTGAAAAGGGTACTGGTTTGTTACAAAAATGGTTTAACAACTAAAAAAATGAGTTTCGGGAGGCAGACTGGTTAGGAGAAAAAGCTACCAATTTTAACAAAAGAATTGAGTTGCAGACTAATTAGAAGAGATTTATCAGATAAGTATAAAGAAATGAATTTAGGCCGATTTGAAAAATGTTTACCAGAGTTAACAAGAGTAAGTTTCAGAAAGAAAACACTGATTTGATTGTGAGAAAAAGTTTTAAGAGTTCAGAAAGGGTGCAGGAAGTTGCTTGTTTTAGTAAAATCGATACTGTTTTAAACAAGTGAGACAGTTCTGTTCGAAATCCCTATAGGCATGCTTTCTATATGTTACTGCTTCTTGATACCTTTTCAAACACTAATAGAAGCCTTATAAACAATAATATCTACATGTCATTTTATTGATAAACCTAATTGTTTGCCTAATGACATTATTATATGCAGAAATGCAAACCCCTATAGGCATGGTATCTATATGCATAGTTGCAAAATTCAGAAGTTAAATCCTATAGGCATGCTTTCTACATCTGAAATTGCACAAATTAGAAATAAAATCCTAAAGGCATGTTTTCTACCCTTTGTGCATAAAAGTAACCCCCCTCCCTTTTCACTAAATCCCCATGAGTTTATACAAATTATTACAGACCAGTAGAATAAGACTAAAATTAAAAGTACATCAGGAATTATCAGCTACATCTGAGCAGCCTAATTCAAACTTAGTGTCTAGCAATATGAGGTTGAACCACTTCCGAGATCAAGATTTCCAAAGCCTTCTCTTATCTAGGGTGTTTCAGAGATCCAAGGAGTTTCAGGAACCCCAGGCAGTGCTTACACCCAAGATATTAATAAGAATGAGTTATAGTGCAGTGTGGAAGAGCCAGCCCTCAAGTGTCCAAGTTCAGAGGGAGCTCATGGATCCCAAGGCAAGGCTCACAAGAGGGGGGGCAGAACCTAAGTTCTAAGAGTGAGTGCAAGTGCAATAGAGAGGGGTAGAGAGTGCCAAGGCAGGCTGGTGGACATACCTAACCATAAGGTAGGCTGTCACACCCTTGACCAAGCCTGTTCAGCCAGCAAATAAGAGCACAGACCTATTGAAGGTTAGACTATGGTCTGGACAGTAATTAGGACACTGCCAGACCAAGGTCCCAAGCTCAGAATACATATAAAGGGGAAAGGGAATGAGAATTGAAAAAGTTTAGGACTCAGAGAGTCCAGTCCATATACATGAATAACAATGTCAAGTGTTTTCATGTTTTCTGAACCATAACTCAACATATAAAAGGGATTGTGGGATAGGGATTCGTATTGGAGCATAGCAAAGAAACAAACCAACTTGCAGAAATTTGCATTATGGAAGCAATAATCCAAACAAAGAATGGACTGAAGAATAAGCACATAGGGGAATGGCAGAAATTAAACAAAGGTAACATACCAGTTGCAAAAGAAGCAAACAAAGAAAAGCAAGATACTTTCAAGCCAAACCACAACCAAAAAGAACCTTTATGCTTGTGAGTTCAGAGAACTTGAATGCTTAAAAATTCCAAGTGTATTTGAGAGTAAGAAGTAATGACTTGTTCGTGTTATCCCTCTCTTTTGTAAGAGAAGAAGTACATGTATTTATAGTTTTTTTTTGAAAACAAGCAAAAAGTGAGGTAATAAGCCAAAGACATGGAAACAATCACTAATCAGAATCAATTACACAAGTGATTGCCCCACTTGTTAATGGGCGGTGATAGGTTTAAAAAATAAGGAAAGAAATCAATTTAAGAGGAAGATTGATTATTGCCATAAAAGGAGTAGTAAAACAATACAGCAAGTGATTAAGTCCAAGTACAGGAACATACTTATTTGGAAAAGGATTCAGTAAGGCAAAATCAAAAAAGAAATCAATTAACCCTTAACAGGCGAATGAAATCAGAATTTTACAAAGGGAAAGTTCGAAAATCAGTCACAAGTTTGAAGATCAATCAAAGAGAGAAACTCAGTATATAAATAAGGTGCACAAACAATATACATGCAAGGCCAAACTATGGCAAAAGTAAACAGCGTACAGTAATAGCATAAAGCTAGTAGACAGCAAGCATTCATAGCATGATAGTCACGCAAGTCAAGTTTCAGTGACTTAGTAATAGAGAAAAAGATCAGAAGCATGCAAAAGTCAAGTGAAAATCTTTCTGAAAACATAGTCAAGTTTGACAGATAGCAAGAACTCAAAGTCAAAGGAATCACATAAAGAAAAGGGATGATGAAACAAAGGAATTTCAAATCAAGTTGTGCAATTTCAAACAGATGCAATGCACTAGCAATTTCAGGAACTCGCATAAACCCCAAAGAAATTAGGATTTTCAACACTAAAAGATGATAAACAAATGAAACAAATAAAAAATAGTCTCAGATTCTCAAACAAATCCCAAAAATTAAGGTTTTCAAAACCTAGAGATGATAAGTCAGCTGAATCGAACAAAACATTGACAAACATACTCAGAAACCCTAATTTGAAATCAAACGATTTTTGAAAAGGGAATTTGGGGAAAATACTTGAAATATCGAATATAGCATAGATCTAGCACGGATCTAGACAAATAAATGAAGAAAGAGCCTCGAATAGTTTAGGGTTTCTGAGAACCTTAGAAATGAGAAAGGCTCGGAAGAAACAAGATCAGATCTGGAGTCGATAAGGTCGGAATCAGGCTCAGGAGGCTAAGATACGCCGGAGCAAGGCCGAAGATGGCTGGAAACCTCGAATCGACGAAGGTCTGAGTGAAGACCCATGAAGTCTGGCCTCGAACCTTCAGGTATCAAGCACATGAGAGCAGTATGAGGTGAGTATAGGACGTCCATGGCTTGACCGGCCATGAATTCCGGTGAGTTTGGGGTTGAAAGCGGCAGAAAGCGATTAGGGTTTTGAGAGAGTTCGAGAGCATTTGAGAGAAAAGGGAGTTAGAGGCGGCGTCTCTGAAAGAATGGGGTAGGTTTTAGGGGTCGTTTGAAATTAAAAAGGAAAGGGGGAACAATGGCCGTTGATCTAAATGATCAACTGCCATAATTAAAAAGGTTATGGGTTGGGTCGGTTAAATGGGTATTGGGTCGGGTAATTGGATTTAAATTGGGGTGCCAATTTGGGCTGTAATTGAAATGCGATTGGGGCTAGATTTTAAATAGCCAATTTTTTCCTTTTTTTTTATTTTATAAAAAAAATGGTAATAATGGTTTTAAAAGCAAATTAAAAATACTAAGTAAACAAATATTACATAAATATTAACTTAAAAAATACTAGAACTAAATTTATAATTATAAAATGCTATTAATCACAAAATAGGCTATAATTACAATTATATGCAATTTAGGTTTAAGAATGCCAAATAAATTTGTAAAAATATGCAAAAAATTAACTTAATTATATCTTGGCATAAATGGGAGAACAAAATGAGTTATTCACCAAAAATGATAATTTTGGGAATAATTATTAGATTTTGTTGTATTAAAATAGGCAATAAATTGGTTTAAAAATCATTAAAAATGCCAAAACTCTTGGGTGTGCTTATATATGCACATATATGCTATTTTGGAAGTATTTTGGGTATAAAATTACCTAAGAAAAAATTGGGTATCAACAGGTGGCATGCCAAGAAGCTCAGAAGGAAACACATCGGCGAACTCCCGAACTACTGTAACTGAATCAATCGTTGGAGACTCTGCGGTGGTGTCCCGAACATAAGCCAAATATGCCAAACACCCCTTCTCGACCATTTACTGAGCCTTCAGGAAAGAGATAACCCAGCTAGATATATCAGCTGTGGAACCCTTCCACTCCAACCCTAGCAACCCTGGCATCGCTAAAGTAACAGTCTTGGCATGACAATCAAGGACGATGTGATATGGAGATAACCAATCCATGCCCAGGATGATCTCAAAATCTATCATATCAAGCAACAGGAGATCTGCTCTAGTCTCAAAACCACAGAATGTGACCATACAGGACCGGTAGATCCGATCCACAACCACAGAATCGCCCACAGGAGTGGACACATGAACATGAGTGCCCAAGGGCTCATGAGAAATAACCAAAAAATGAGCAAAAAGAGATGACACATATGAATAGGTAGACCCTGGATCAAATAATACCGAAGCATCTCTACCGCAGAAGGAAATAATACCTGTGATGACGACATCTAAGGCCAATGCATCTGCCTAGGCGGAAGGGCATAGAATATGGATGGAGCGCCAGTTGGCTGGCCTCCACAGGACTGAGCAGTAGTTGGCTAACCTCTCCCTGCCTAGCCTCCACCTCTAGGACGACCCCTACCAGTCTTCCCTCTATCTCTAGGTGGCGGGGTAGTCGGTGGTGAAATCATAGGTTGCTGACCCTGTTGTACTGCCTTGCCCTGAAGCCTGGGGCAGTAACTCCTCGTATGACCAAGGTCTCCGCACTCAAAACAACCCCGCGATGCGGCAACCTAATGCCCTGATGGCTGTCCCTAATGGCCTGTAGACCTACTGGAAGAAGCTTGAATAGCTGGTGGATGGTATGAACTCTCTAGCATAGCACTGAAATAAGAAATAGAAGAACCCTGAGGACCTGAATACCAATCGGAGGAACCCTGAATAGCTGGTAGGCGGTAAGAACTCTCTGGTTTGGCGCTGAAATAGGGACGTGTTGGAGCTAGAGCACCCCGAGCAGGTGGTCGTGCTGAATATAGGGGCTTGCTGGGCTTCCCCCTCCCAAACTGACCTCTGCCCCTGTCCGGGGCACCTGTGAACTCTCTGGAGAACCTAGACCTCTTATCCTGCTGCATCTGCTCCATACCCCTTAAACGGTAGCCCTCAATCCTCTGAGCAATCTCCACTACTAACTAATAAGGTGTCCCTATCTCCACCTCTCGGGCCATGTTGGCCCTGATGCTAGAACGCAACCATGCAACAAACCTCCGCACCCTCTCTGCATCAGTAGGAAGTATCATCAATGCATGGCGGGATACCTCAGAAAACCTCGCCTCATAATCGGTCACGGACATCTAACCCTGCTTAAGCTACTCAAACTTATACCGCAGCTCTTCCCTCTCAGAGGGTGGAATATACCTATCCAGAAATAGCTACGTGAACTGACCAAGTGATAGGAGGAGAAACTGCGGGTCTGCCCAGAACATAAGACTTCCACCAACTGGGGGGCCTTCCCTCTAGCTGAAAAGTAGTGAAGTCAACCCTATGCGACTCCAATATCCTCATATTGTGCAGTCTGTACCTGCACCTATCAATAAAGTCCTGAGTATCCTCATGATGCTCACCCCCGAAGACGAGAGGGTGAAGTCTAGTCGATCTATCCAACAACTTATGCGGGTCACCATCCGCAGCTAGTCTGGGCTTGGGTATCACTACAGCGACTAGCTAAGCTCCATCCGCGGGTAGTGCACCCAGAGTCTGATACACCACAGCTGCATGACCATGAGCCTGAGTAGTAGGGGTATGTGCTCTCCCTCTTGCCTGTGATGTAGCTGGATCTGCTGGAAATAAACCAGAATAAGTCATGGTATCCATGAATCGTAGCATATGACCCATGACCTCCTGGAATTCCGGTGTTGTCATAAAGTCGGCCGGGGTGGGCTCAGCTGTGGGCACCTTGTCCTGCTCCTCAATAATAGGATCTCCTACAGGATCTGCTGGTGGTGCTGCTGGAACAGCTCCGGGATGCCCTCGTCTCCTACCTCGGGCTGATGCCCTTCCCCGACCTCTGCCTCGGCCTCTAGCAACGGGGGGAGCAGCCCCTCCCGGGTCGGGAACGTTTGCCTTGCGTGTCCTCACCATCTGTGAGAGAATAGAAGAGAGAAATTTAGTGTACCATCCACTGCACGATAGGATATGAATAAAGAGTAGTTTCCTAACACCTTATAGCCTCCCGAAGATAAATAAAGACGTCTCCGTACCGTTCCATAAGACTCTATTAGGTTTGCGCATGACTTGTGAGACCTACGTGAACCTAGTGCTATGATACTATATTGTCACGATCCATTTCCATAATAGGTCGTGATGACACTTAACACCATTGCCGGGCAAGCCAACGCGGAAGTATAAATAAGTTCTCATTTTACTTCTACCAAATAATTGCAGCAATTTCTTAAGTTAAGGTTAAAATAAATAATGACTAGTAATATACCAAAATAATTATACAAGTCCTAAAGAACAAAATAGTCTACTAATGTGTGTGCCAAGACCTGGTGTCACAAGTTGTGGGCAACTAGTAGAATATACAAAAATAATAACTTTGCCCTACTTTTTGAAACAGAATAGACAGTCAAAAGTAAGAAAGACTCCGTCAAGCTGCTGATCGGCACAGGAAGGGAAACAACTCACCGTGGAAGTCTCGAACTACGATCAGGGACGCACACCGGTCTGATAGCCAGATGAACCTGCCTCAAAGCCTGTACAATTAAGTACAGAAGCGTAGTATGAGTACATAAATAATATGTATCTAGTAAGTACCCCGTCTAATCTCGAAGAAGTAGAGACGAGAGGTCGACTTGATACCTACTAGGGTCAATTAATATAATATGAGATTATGCTAGACATGGAGGTCACAATTAGATAACAGTCGAAATAAGGATTTATAAGTCATGTCGTTTTAATATCACAGTTAATCATTTACAATTCAAACCATTAATCAGAAAAGTCACCAATAATAATTCACATAAATATCATGCGCACAACATAAAAAAAACTGTGCACTGCTAGATGGTCGAATGACGCAAACAATAGATGCATCTATTTCTGCCGAGGCGATCTTCCGATCCACAAAAATCAATTATCAATAGAAAAATACAAGAAGGAACATTTATATTAAAATTAATTCATACAAGTGCTCAACAATATATATGTTCACTTATGTTCATTTCCAATTCTCGAGCATATCCTAAATGATCACATTACCAGGAAGGAATATATCGTTTTGCAAATATAGCATGATACGGGCCCTAAACTACCCAGACATTTAGCATGATAGTAACTACGCACGGACTCTCGTCACCTAGTGCGTACGTATCCCCCGGATTTAATGGAAAATTATACAATTATTACTCCTATGGGGACAATTCCCTCTTACAAGGTTAGAAAGGAGACTCACCTCGCTCCAAAGTGCACTTCCAATATCAAGAACGAGCCCGAACTCTCAATTTGGATTTGAACGACCCAAAACAAGTAAATGGGGTAATAACTAATCAATACAAGCTCACAAGATCACACCAACTATTAACATAATTTCCCAACCTTAAACACGAGCTTCCTAAAATCCGACCCCAGGTCCACGTGCCCGGATTTCGAAATTTTTCGAAGGAAGTTGTTCTTTGTAACCTAAGGATCAATAATATATGATTTCTACCTCATCTCACAACCAATTTCATAGAAAAATCTAAGTTTTACCAAAATCTTAGGCTTTACTCTAACCCCATAATTTTACCTTAGTCTTAGTGTGTTAATGTACCTAAGGCACAACTATTGAACTAGGAATACGTAGAATAAACTTACCTCAAGATGCTAAGTGGCAGGCTTCTCTCAAAAGCTCCAAAATCGCCCAATGGAGGAGCGAAATATGGCAAAAATAATTTAGAACCCATATTAAATGAAGCTCATTGCTTCAGCGATTTTCGCATCTGCGGTTAGGGGACTGCATCTGCGGTCCCGCTTGTGGGAGTAATAGGCCGCATCTGCGGAATTGGACAAGCAGGATGTGACCGCTTCTGTCGTTTTGAAGCCACTTCTACGGTTTATGGCCTGGCCTGCCTTGGCCGCATCTGCGATAGGAGGACCGCTTCTGCGGTCTTGCACCTGCGGCTAACCAACCGCATGTGCGGTTATGACAGAAACCAGATGCTTCAACTCCTTTCAACATTTCCAACTTCACTCGAGCCTCGTCCGATTGACGCTCGGGGCTCCCAGGCCCCGCCCGAACATACCGATAAGTCTGAAATCATGAAACGGACCTGATCAAACTTTCAAAACTCCTGAAACAATGCAAAATCTAAGAATCACCCCCTAAAATCAATTGAATCAAACCTATGAACTTCAAGTTCTTAATTCTCCTCTAACGAGCCAAAGCGCACTTAAACTACTCGGATTGACACCAAATTTTGCGGGTGAGTCTTAAATGTTAAATTGGACCTGTATCGGGCTCCGGAACTAACATACGAGCCTGATACCCACGTGATCAATCATTATTTAGTTTTTTTAAATCCTTAGAATTTCAGTTTAACAATTTTTAATAAAAATTCATTTATCGGGTTAGGGACATCGGAATTCGATTTCGGGCATACGCTCAGGTCCCAGATTTTCCTACGGATCCTCCGGGACCGTCAAAACATAAATCCGGGCCCGTTTGCTAAAAATATTGACCAAAGTCAAACTTAGCCCTTTAAGAAAATCTTAAGGAATCAAGTGAGCCTATTTCAACCCAAACTCTTCCAAAACCCGAACCAACCATCCCCACCATAAATCAGATAAAGCAAGCGCGAGAAGTTGTATTTGGGGGAACGAGGTTCTAAAAATCCAAACGACCGATCAGGTCGTTACACAAAATAATATAAAGAATGCACTTTTATTTATTTTTTTGTGTGAATTTATGATTTACTTTAGTTAAGCCATAAGGTATATGAAGTCTACTATATATTTAAAGATAAAAATATATTGATAATGGAGAACGATCAACACGAGAAATCAGACGTTTGAGTGTGAACACAAACATATAAATCTAATAGATTTATCTAGAAAATGGCAATGTTACATATAATAATTTTAACATAAAGGTTCCTTAAAGTCGCAAACATGCAAACTCCTATTGATCCGTGCCCTCACAGTCAGATTCTCGAATCACAAATCAATAATTTTAGTAACGTTGCAACCAAACTCTTGTTGCTTCTATGAAAAAGCTTATCCGAGAGGAAATTAAGAGTTTCATCTGTCTTATTGAATTTTTCGTTACATCTAAATTCTTAATCATAGAACAAATATAGCATGCAAATGCATCAAAAATACAGTTGATCATTGATTGTACCGACTACATAGCACTACGTGTCACAAATTAAAAGAATAAGAAAGCAAATATCTATATTGACTCACAAACAATAGATCCATATTTTCTTTAAGCTTAAAACTAATTTGAACAAACATTTTAACTACTACTCTTCAACAGCCAAATAAACAGGGGCGGATTTATATAGACCTAAACGTTGTTCTGGAACATCGCTTCGTCGATTTTTTTAATATATATATATATATATATATATATATATATATATATATATATATATATATATATATATATATATATATATATATATATATATATATATATATGAAACAGAAATACAAGATAAAATCATTAAAAGTTACACTACTTGCATCGAAATAGCTTAGTAGTCTAGCGGTTGACAGCTTCAAGTTTGATGTGAGAGGTTTTAGATTTGAACTCCCTTGGCTCTATAATTTTTTTTTTTTTACTGTTACGGGCCTATTATTAGAAATAGTGAGAACTTTTGCGAATCAACTTAGTTCATTTTCATTAAAGAAAAACACGCATGATCCAATTGTAAGGCATAAAGAAAAAAATTTGTGTGCATATGAATCTGCAGAGTTTGAAGGTTGAAGAAATTAATAAATCTCTTGTGCTATACAATGTTCTGGATACAAAAATATTATTTTTTTACTACCTTCTTACCGTGTAAGGTGGTTGTATTAATACACCTTATTCTCTTTAATCAAAAGTTACATAGAGTTAAAACTAGCTACTATCATGTTTAACTTCTAACTCATAGTATTTAGTTCCTAAACATTTTCAAACTCAGTAACTGTACCATCTCGTATTGACAACGTTGGAGGATCAGCATATTTGCGGTTTAAATCGAAAAAGAAATTCACCTTTAGGTAATTTACAATTTAATCCTTAAATTGTACAAATATTTAAGGGCATAAAAGTCAATCAATATTTTGGGATATTTTAGTCGTTCAACATTTAGAATAAATTGTTCGTGCTTTTATAATAACTAGTTTCTATGTACGTGCTTTGCACGTATATCTTTCGCTAACAGTTAAAAGATAAGATAAAAAGAAAATTCTTCATATAACTTAATATTAATCGGTTTCTAATTAATCGGTAAATATCTTACGCTAAATATCTTAACATGTATTAATATATCTTTCGCTAATGGTTAAAAGATCGGGTAAATATCCAAATCAATTAATCTGAACTTATTTGGATTGCATTTAGATTGACACTTCTTCGATCCAAATATCGAAATCTAAATGGAAATTTTCATATTCTGAATTGGCCGAACGCCCACCCCTGCTTACAATCACATATCTTATTTTGCACATTCAATAAAGCTATATATTGTTTAAGATCTCATACTCCAGTCTCCATGATTCTTGCACATGTACACATTAGACAACCTTTACTTTCAACTATCACGTTATTCAACTTAGTCTTAATATTATGACTAAGATAGTTTTCCCACGATTGACCGAGGTAAAAATAAGAAAGTCAAAAGAACTAATCACAAATACGAATAATAAATAATATCAGGCTATTGCCCTGTCTAACAATATATTCTCTTCGAGATAAAATAATTTTTAATGCATCTTACATATACAAAATGCTCCAACGAATTACCATCTAACATACTTTTCAGTTTTAACGGCAGTACCACCTAGCTCCAACATAATCACAATTCAAATTCCTCCTCATCTTAACCTCTTGTAATTCATATCAAGTAGGGCGCAATTGAGAAATCTGCCTCGGTAGAGAATCCATTAAGGACGCAAGACCAGATAATTAAAATTGAGATTAATTCAAAATTTGTTATAAATAGAGTTTTATTTGTGGTGAATGTCTATATTTAGAGAGATTTTAGGGTTTATTATGTCACGACCCGGATTTTCCACCATCGGGATCGTGATGACGCCTACTCGTGGTAGCTAGGCAAGCCAACTTACTTACCCTTTCATTACTAGACAATTGCTTTAACAGTTTACAACATCAATATAGAACATGAAATTTAACAAGAACAATAACGGAAGTCTGATTTATAATTACGAATCATAACGCGGAACAGTCATTAATAGCCTTTACCCAAGATTTGGTATCACAGTATTCACGAACTACTAAGAATATACTAAATACAATGGTCTGAAAGAAATATATAAGTTGTCCGTCTCGAAAATAATGAGGCAACAGTCTAAAAGAGAAGATAAGGGAGAGACGCCGGGCCTGCGGACGCCTGCAAGGCTACCTCGGTTTCGTAAAAATGAAAGCCTGCTCCCGCACTAATGCTGCTATTGCTCCTCAAAACCTGGACCTGTGCAAAAATGCATAGAAGTGTAGCATCAGCACAACCGACCCCATGTGCTGGTAAGTGTCTAGCCTAACCCCGGCGAAGTAGTGACGAGGCTAGACTGGACACCACATAAACCTGTGCAGTTATAAATATACAATGGAACATTGAATACAAGGCAATTAACAACATGGGAGGGGGAAACATGTTATAGGGAGATACAATATCAATAGTAACCCCAAGTAACAAACTAGCGCAGCTTAGACTCACAATGAACAAGGAATCGGTGCTCAATACAAACACATGGCATCAATAACTGTTGCGGCGTGCAACCCGCTCCACAAATATCACTGTTGCGGCGTGCAACCCACTCCACAAATACCACTGTTGCGGCGTGCAACCCGACCCATAAATACCACTGTTGGGCGTGCAACCCGACCCATAAATACTACCGTTGTGGCGTGCAACCCGACCCATACCATTTATCAGGTATCACTGTTGCGGCGCGCAACCCGACCCTCATATATCATTGTTGCGGCGTGCAACCCGATCCTCAATATCATTATTGCGACGCGCAACCCGATCCTCAATATCATTTACATTATGACTCCCCAAACAACAGTCACAATTAAGGGGCAGAAAAATAAGCAAATATTTGACAAAAATCCCGGCAAGGGAAAGAACCAACAAGTTCAACCAAATGTCCCAGCAAGGGAATAATTAACAACGCTATCTCTTTCTTACTTTTCTTATCTTATAAATCACTCTACCCTTTTCGAGCCTACGCTCCAAAGAATCATGTTATTTCGTATACTTTCAATATTCGTATCACAACTAGAGCCAATGCTCCTAGGAATCAAATGATCCTATCACCGTTCACATGTTATTCACAACATATAGAAGTCCTCCAATAAACATGGAATTCACAACCAATTCATGACAATCACATTATAAGGACTCACGGTCATGCTAGACACCAATGTATAGATACTCGTCACCATGCCTATACATCGTACTCGATCACATAACAATTAGCAACAAGACTCAACTCCTATTCCCTCAAGCTAGGGTTAAACCAAACACTTACCTAAAAGCCTTGAAATCCACTTAATCCTCAACTATCGCTTTACCTCGCGGTTCCACCTCTAATTCGCTCGAATCTAATCACAAATTGTTCAATTACTTTAATAAACACTATATGAATCAATTTGAATGCATAAAAATGATTTTTCCAAGTTTTTCCCAAAATTTTCAAAAATGTCCCCGGGCCCACGTGGTCAAAACTCGAGGTTCGGACCAAAACCCGGTTACCTATTCCCCTACGAACTCAAATATGTAATTTTTTTTAAATCGGACCTCAAATGGAGGTCCAACTCTCTAATTTATAGAAAACCTAGGTTCTACCCAAAAACCCCAATTTCACCCATGAAAATTCTTGATTTCAAGTGAAAAACATGTTTAATGGTGTTAAAGATTGAAAGAATTGAGTAAAAATCAACTTACAAGTGATATGGGATGAAGTTTGCTCTTGAAAAATCGCCTATGGTGTTTGAGTTTTGAAAGAACGGTGAAAAGTGGTGAAATTTCGACTAAGTATAAAATTTACTGGGCTGCGGATATGGGAATTGCGAACCTTGGTTCGCAATTGTGAAACCAAACAGGCATGGGAATTGCGACATTTTTGTTCGCATTTGCGAACACTGCTCAGTTCCCCGACCTTCATATTTGCGGAACTTTGTTCGCATTTGCGATCGTCGCAATTGCGATAGGGGTTCGCATTTGCGATTCCAGGCGAGGATGGAGGCCTTTCGCATTTGCGAGAAAATGGGTCGCATTTGCAACCCTATGCCCAGACCCTAGGCTTCGCTTTTGCGACTCAAAGCTCGCATTTGCGATCTGGCCCAGCCTTCCCCCTTCTTCGCATTTGCGATAGGGAATTCGCAATTGTGACCCTCGCATTCGGTGCATCCTGTGTCTGTGTTAAGGAAAGTGGTTGGAGATCCGTCCACCATCGTGCCAGTAGAAGACATCAAGATTACTAAAGAGTTATCATATGAAGAAATTCCGATTGCTATCCTTGATAGACAAGTCCATAAATTGCGAAACAAGGAAATTGCTTCAGTTAAAGTGTTGTGGCAATATCAACAAGTCGAAGAAGCCACTTGGGAAGCGGAGAAGGAAATGAAAGAGAAATATCCCCATCTGTTTGATCAAGTTTAGAAGAAATTATGTGACCTTTCTATCTCTAAAACAACTATCACTGTGTCCGAGTTGTTTCCTTCCTAATACTAGTGAAGTTCCTCTAGTTTTGCAAGACTTATAGGTGTTGTGATTATTTTAAGTCATGTGAACATCTCTTTGGTAAATGAAAGTTTGACAAAGACTCTTGTGATAAGTAATTAATTAATGGTTGTATAAGTTGGTAACAAATTACTTGTATGCATGTATCATGTTGAAATGGTTAGATTATGTGAAACTCTTTGAGGTAACTGATTCATAAGAAAAACGTATCAAGTGATCAAATGTGTGCAATTTTTAAGGTAGGAAATTGTATGATAGTTGTAGGGATAGTTATAATCCTGTTATGGTGTTTGGAATTTGTGTTTCGGGGGCCCTCTGTTAGGTAGATGTCCATAATACAAATGGAACTCTGGCAAAATTTTTCTAAAAATATGGGAGTTAGCGGAAATTTTGAGAGTCTGCATATCATGCTTTTCAAACCAACTAATTTTCAAAAATCCTCATTCGAGGACGAATGATTTTAAGTGGGGGAGGATGTAAGGCCCCATAAAATCTTGTGCTCAAAACCTAGTAGCTCGTAGTGCCAAGGTTCGTATATGTGTTAGGAATATGTAGAAAGCTCGCCGCGGTTCGGACCCTTTTTACTGATTTTGCACTTAAAAATCAAAAGAATCAATTTTCCAGAAAATTTCCATTATGCGGTCCAGAATGCAATCGCAGATCAGCTATGCGGACCGCATTTCTGCCTTAGAGTGAAGCAGAAGATTTCCAAAATTGATGTTGAAAATGCGATCCATTATGCGATCGCATAATCAATATGTGGACCGCATAATCGTCGCATAAATTCCTCAAGAATTTGTGAAGGTCAATTCTGCGGTGCAAAATGCGACCGCATAATAGGAATGCGGACCGCATTCCTGTCGCAGACCCAAGCAGACCTTCAGAGTTTTGGGGGCATTTCTGCGGTCCAATATGCGGACCGCATTTCGATTCTACGATCGCAGATTTTGCTCGGGCTCCTATTTTTCTAAATCTTAAAACCCGACCCCTTTTTAATAAAGCACCCCAACCCCTCATTTTAACGATCTTTCTAAACAAAGTAAGAGAGATGAAGAGAGGGTCTTGAGAGAGAAAGTCATCTTCTCCAAAAGTTGGTTCTTCAAAACCATCCGGGCCGGGAAATTTCAAGCTTATCTTCATGCCACTTTTCTTATAGGTAAAGTCCCTAACCCTTCTCATTGAATTTCTGGTTTAAACTAAAGGGGGGGGGGGGGGAGAGTCTCATGCATTGGTCTTTGAAAATAATGGGTTAAATCATTCATGCATGTCTATTAAAACCAAAAATCTAGTGAGAGGGATGGGGTAGGGGTAAATGAGTGTTCAAAGAGGGGTTAATAACCTAAATATGTTCAAGTAGTGATTTTGGACCTTGAATTCTAAGTTATGTGTATTTATTTGTGCACTATATTGACAGTGATAGATTTTTGGTGAATTGAAAGTAGAAATTAAAAAGGAATTCAGCTCCAGGTATGTATGGCTAACTTTAACCTTTGTAAAATCGCCTTGTTTGGTGTCTAAATACTTGGTATGTGATATCTTCATGGATTAGTTGTGAAATTAAACTTTTGTGAGTAGTATGTGTTTTCTTGTGTGAACCATTTGTGAATTCATGTAAATATTGTGCCTTAAACGTTGTGGGTTAGGATGTCTGATACGATTTTGCAAGTAAATGGCAATAAACCAAGTTGTGATTGCGAATGTGTTATGTGGTAAGAACTGTGGTAACATCTTGGTGGCTAGTCGAGGAAATTATTGTTGTGATTTAAATGGTACAATGAGCTGTTGAAAAAAGAGAGAGATGGAAATGGCATTGATAGTCATATAAACCCTTTGTGAGTTGTGGTGATGTTCCTTGAGCTGTGTTGCTGTTGTTATTGGGATTTGATGTTGTTGTTCTTGAAACTTGTTGTTGTTATCCTTATAGATTGTTATTGTTGTGGTATTGTTTGTGAATTGTGATTGCTCGGTGGGATCGGGTTGCGCGCCGCAACACGAAGTAATAAGGTGTGGGTTGTGGTGATAAGGGTGGCCGAGGTAATAAGGGTGGAAAGTGATCGATATCACTATTGAAATGAAATATGCGAACGTTGTAAAATTGAAAATGTTGAAATGATGATGGCGAAAGGAGAGTTTGTTAACTTGTTTGCCTTGATTGTTTTCCTTGTGTGTACTCAGTTGTTGCTTTCTTCTATTGTTTATTACTTGTGTATGGCTTGAGGTTACTCAGGGTAAGGTTTGTTATACATACCAGTACAATTCAAATATACTGACGTCCCTTTTGCCGGGGGCGCTACATTCGTGTTATGATTATAGGTGGATCTGCAGCAGGTACTCCAGCCACCGATCGTAGCTCCCTCTTCGTCTTCCATCAGCTTTTTGGTGAGCCCCATTCCTCTCGGGGTCCTGTGTGGCTCAGGCCGCTTGTTTTCGGAGTTTTATTTTGATGTTGCGTAAGGTATAGCTGGAGCCTTATTACCGACAAATACTGTATTATCCTGTTGTTCTTCTAGAGGCTCCGTAGGCAGTGGATGTGGGTTAGAAGTTTATGTAAATCCATGTTTTCTTTGTTGGGCAACGAATTGGTAATTTCACTAACTAATTTGTATGTATGTATGTTTTGCAAAAAGGGTGTTCTAAATTAATTATATGGCCAGTTCTTGGAATATTGAGTAAGTAAGACATGGGGTAACACGTGGGGTAGGAGAGGCACCAAGGTCCGCTTGGCTGGGGCTACCCGGTCGGGCGCCGGTCATGTCCCTCGAATTTGGGGCGCATAAATCGCCAAAATAACATCATTTACATATAATCAAGCATCAAAACACATGATTTTTTTTCTTCTAAACTTCATGAACTTTCAAACTTGGAACTTATAGTCCGCAACACGTCAAACGACGTCCGATTTTGACCAAACTTCATAGAAAGTGCTTAAATAATATATAAGACTTATACCGGGCGTCAGAACCAAAATACGAGCCGGATTCCTCAGTCTTTTGATCAATTTTTATCTCCATTTTCCTTAATAATTTCAGAAAAACAATTTAACAGAAAATTTCTTTCCTCAGGCTCTAGACCTCGGAATTCGACTCCGGGCACATGCCCGAGTCCCATATTTTTCTACGGACCTTCCGGGACCGTCCAATCTTAGGTCAGGGTCCGTTTACCCAAAATGTTGACCAAAGTCAACTTTAATCATATAATATCAAAATTCTTCAAATTTTTCTCAGAATTCACATATTTCAACATAAAAAGCTTTCCGGCTACGTGCCCGGACTGCGCACGCAAATTGAGGCAGGTAAAAATAAGGTTTTCAAGGCCTCGGAAGCACGGAATGAATGAGGAAATAAGTGATGACCCTTTAGATCATCACATCCTCACCTCTAAAATAACCGTTCGTCCTCGAACAGACAAAAGAAAGAAGTACCTGAGTCGGGGAACAGATGTGGATAACGGCTCCGCATATCAGACTCGAACTCCCAGGTCGAGGCCTCAGGGGGATGACCTCTCCACTAAACACGAACAGAGGGAAACCTCCTAGATCTCAACTGACGAACCTGCCGGCCTAGAATAGCTACCGGCTCCTCCTCATAAGATAAATCCTTGTCCAACTGGATAGTGCTGAAGTCTAACACATGGGTAGGATCGCCGTGATACACGGCTGATAAGCTAGGTGGCAATGCAAGTCTGTAAGCCACCTCTCCTACTCGATCAAGAATCTCAAACAGACCAATGTACCTAGGGCTAAGCTTGCCCTTCTTTCTGAACCTCATCACGCCCTTCATAGGCGACACCCGGAGCAATACCCGCTTACCAACCATAAAAGCTGCATCTCGGACCTTACGATCTGCATAACTCTTCTGCCTAGACTGAGCTGAACGAAGCCTCTCCTGAATGATCTTGACCTTATCTAAGGCCTCCTGGACTAAGTCTGTACCCAATAACCGAGCCTCTCCCGGCTCAAACCATTCGATTGGAGACCGACATCGTCTACCATACAACGCCTCATACGGAGCCATCTGAATGCTGGACTGGTAGCTGTTGTTGTAGGCGAACTCTGCTAAAGGAAAAAACTGATCCCACGAGCCTCCAAAATCAATGACACAAGCTCGGAGCATATCCTCCAAAAATCTGTATAGTTCGCTAGGACTGACCGTCCGTCTGAGGATGGAATGCTGTGCTTAACTGGACCTTGGTGCCTAACTCTTGCTGAACCGCTCTCCAGAAGCACGAGGTAAACTGCATACCCCGGTCCGAAATGATGGATACCGGCACACCATGAAGGCGGACAATCTCCCTGATATAAATCTCAACTAACCTCTCGGATGAATAGGAGACTGCCACTGGAATGAAATGCGCTGACTTGGTCAGCATATCAACAATGACCCAAATAGCATCAAACTTATTCCGAGTCAACGGAAGTCCAGTAATTAAATCCATGGTAATCCTCTCCCACTTCCACTCGGGAAGCTCAATCCTCTGAAATAAACCACCGGGCCTCTGATGCTCGTATTTGACCTGCTGACAATTCAAACACCGAGCTACATGCGCAACAATATCCTTCTTCATTCTTCACCACCAATAATGCTGCCGTAAGTCCTGATACATCTTCGCAGCGCCCGGGTGAATAGAATATCGAGAACTATGGGCCTCCACTAAAATTAACTCTCGAATCCCATCAACATTGGGCTCACAAACTCGCCCATGGAATCTCAAAACACTATCATTATCTAAGGTCACCTTCGTGACACCTCCACGCTGCACCGTGTCTCTCAGGACACACAAATGGGGATCATCAAACTGCCAATCACGGATACGCTCCAATAGAGAAGAACAGGCAACCGTGCAAGCTAACACTCTGCAAGGCTCAGAAATATCCAATCTCACCAATCGATTGGCCAAGCCCTGAACATCTAAAGCAAGCGGTCTCTAGCTGACCGAAATATACGCAAGACTACCCATGCTGGCAGACTTCCTACTCAATGAATCGGCCACCACATTGGCCTTACTCGGGTGGTATAAGATAGTAACATCATAATCTTTCAACAACTCTAACCACCTTCGCTGCCTCACATTCAACTCCTTCTACTTGAACAGGTACTGAAGGCTCTTGTGATCCGTGTACACCTCACACATTATACCATATAGATAATTCCTCAAGATCTTCAAAGCATGAACAACAACTGCCAACTCTAGATCATGAACTGGATAATTCTTCTCGTGGATCTTCAACTGTCTCGAAGCATAGGCAATGACTTCGCCATCCTGCATCAATACTGCACCAAGCCCAACGCAGGAAGCATCACAATAGATTGTGTAAGGCCCTGAACCCGTGGGCAAAAACAATAATGGTGTCGTAGTCAGAGCTGTCTTGAGCTTCTGAAAACTCGCCTCACACTCATCTGACCACCTGAACTGGGCACCCTTCTGGGTCAATCTGGTCATCGGGGCTACAATAGACGAAAATCCCTCTACGAACCGACAATAATAACCTGCTAACCCCAAGAAACTCTGAATCTCGATCACTAAAGCTGGTCGAGGCCAATTCTTGACTGCCTCAATCTTCTTAGGGTCCACCTGAATACCCTATGCTGATACAATATGACCCAGAAATGCAACCGAACTCAACCAGAACTCGCACTTCAAAAACTTAGCATATAGCTGACTATCCCTCAGAGTCTGAAAAACCACTCTGAGGTGCTGCTCGTGCTCTTCCTTGCTGCGGGAGTATACCAGAATATCATCAACAAAGACTATCACGAATAAGTCTAGATATGGCCTGAACACTTGGTTCATCAACTCCATAAATGCTGCCGGGACATTGGTTAACCCAAATGACATGACTAAAATCTCATAGTGCCCATATCGAGTGCGGAATGCTGTCTTAGGGATATCAGGCGCCCTAATCTTCAGCTGATGATAGCTAGATCTCAAGTCTATCTTTGAGAACACCTTTGCTCCCTGAAGCTGGTCAAACAAATCATCAATTCTCAGCAGTGGATACTTGTTCTTTATCGTCACTTTGTTCAACTGCCGGTAATAAATACACATCCGCATCGAACTATCTTTCTTCTTCACGAATAACACCGGCGCACCCCAAGGAGAAATACTAGGCCTGATAAAACCCTTCTCTAGTAAATCTAGCAATTGGTCCTTTAAATCCTTCAACTCTGGTGGGGCCATGCGATACGGCGGAATAGAAATGGGCTGCGTGCCCGGAGCCAGATCAATACAGAAATCAATATCCCTATCGGGCGGCATTCCTAGCAGATCTGAAGGGAAAACCTCGGGGAACTCTCGAACAATAGGAACAGATTCAATAGAAGGAACCTCTGCGCTGGAGTCACGGACATACGCTAGATAAGCTAAACACCCCTTCTCGACCATGCGTCGAGCCTTAACATATGAAATAAAACTGTGGGTGGCATGACCTGAGGTCCCTTTCCACTCTAGTCGGGGCAATTCCGGCAAAGCCAAGGTCACGGTCTTGGCGTGATAATCTAAGATAGCATGATACGGGGACAACCAATCCATCCCCAAAATAACATCGAGATCCACCATATCTAGAAGCAGTAAATCAACACGGGTCTCAAGACCCTCAAACACAACCACACAGGAACGATGCACCCGGTCGACTACTATGGAGTCACCCACCGGTGTAGATACATAAACAGGAATGTCCAAAGCATAACTAGACATAGCTAGGCAGGGTGCAAAATAAGACGACATATATGAATATGTAGACCCATGGCCAAATAGCACTGACGCATCTCTATCACAAACCAGAATAGTGCCTATAATGTCTGTACCTGAAGACTTAGCCTCTGGCCTAGCTGCTGGCTGGCCTCTACCTCCAGCGACCTAAACTCTACCTCTAAAACCTCTACCTCCACCTCTAACACCTCTGCCACCGCCTCTAGCTAGCTGGGTAGGCTGTTGAACCTCCGGTGCTTGAAACATAGTGCGAGAACTATGATGCTAGAAGCTTCCATAAACTCGAGGACAATATCTGACAATGTGCCTCGAATCACCACAAGCATGGCAAGACCTCGCTTGCTGCGGCTGAGCACCCCTCAACCTCAGGCAAACCCTTTCGTTGTGACCATACTCACCACACTTATAAAATCTACACGAACGCTGCAGCTGAGGTAACGGAGGCTGACCCTGTCGACCTGAATGACCACCTAAAGTACCACGAGTGACCTGGAGAGCTGACTGAAAAAGCCTGGGAGGATGGCCTCTACCATAAGAACCTCTACCTCTTGACGAGGTGCCACTGAATCTACCTACATGACGTGGCCTCTTATCCGACCCATGACTACCTCCCTGTAGCAGAGCTGTCTCAACTCTACGGCCTACATTGGCCACCTCCTGAAAAGTGATCTCACTCCCGGCCTGAGCCACTATATTCGGCTGACCTGCCACCGCTAGCGGAACCACTGGAAGCAAACCCGCTTGAATGACACCTTCTATGAGGCCTACCAATCGGACTAGAGCGTCCTGAAGAACTAGGGTGGCAATGAAACCTTCTAGGACCTGAGCTGGGCCCACCGGAACTGCTGAGACGGGAACCTCCTCCTCGAAATCAACCTGAGCCTCTGCCACTGGGGCTGCTGCTAGGGTCTCGGACTGCTGAGCGGTAGATGAAGAAGCGCGTATTCTCGCCATCTGTGGAGGAATAGATTAGAAATTCAATCGGTACTTGAAAAATAGAACCACACGACGAGAAAGAACAAATGCAAAACTTTCCTAACTCTATATCCTCTGGGGGATAAATACAGATGTCTCCGTACCGATCCCTCAGACTCTACCGGGTTTGTCCGTGAGTAGTGAGACCTATGTAACCTAGTGCTCTGATACCAACTTGTCATGACCCGGATTTCCCACCATCAGGATCGTGATGGTGCCTACTCGTGGTATCTAGGCAAGCCAACTTACTTACCCTTTCATTATTAGACAATTACGTTAACAGTTTACAATATCAATATAGAACATGAAATTTAACAAGAACAATAGCGGAAGTCTGATTTATAATTACGAATCATAACGCGGAACAGTCATTAATAGCTTCTACCCAAGATTTGGTGTCACAGTACTCACGAACCACTAAGAATATACTAAATACAATGGTCTGAAAGAAATATATAAGTTGTCCATCTCAAAAACAGTGAGGCAACAGTCTAAAAGAGAACATAAGGGATAGACACCGGGCCTGCGGACGCCTGCAAGGCTACCTCGGTCTCGTAAAAATGAAATCTCGCTCTCGCACTAATACTGCTACTGCTCCCGCACTAATGCTGCTACTGCTCCTCAAAACCTGGACCTGTGCAAAAATGCACAGAAGTGTAGCATCAGCACAACTGACCCCATGTGCTGGTAAGTGTCTAGCCTAACCCCGTCGAAGTAGTGACAAGGTTAGACTGGACACCACATAAACCTGTGCAATTATAAATATATAGCAGAAATCGAATACAAGGCAATTAACAACATGGGAGGGGGAAACATGCTATGGGGAGATACAATATTAACAGTAATTCCGAGTAACAAACTAAAATAGCTTAGATTCACAATGAACAAGGAATCAATCCCCAATACAAACACATGGTATCAATAACTGTTGCGGCGTGCAACCCGCTCCACAAATACTACCGTTGACACGTGCAACCCGCTCCACAAATACCACCATTGCGGCGTGCAACCCGCTCCACAAATATCACTGTTGCGGCATGCAACCCACTCCACAAGTATCACTGTTGCGGCGTGCAACCCACTCCACAAATATCACTATTGCGGCATGCAACCCGCTTCACAAATAGCACTGTTCCATAATGACCACTATTGCAGCGTGCAACCCGACCCATATCATTGTTCATATATCATTGTTGCGGCGCGCAACCCGATCCTCAATATCATTTAACAGTCTGACTTCCCAAATAACAGTTATAAATAAGGGACATAAAAATAAGCAAATACTTGACAAAATCTCGGCAAGGGAAAGAATCCAACAAGTTCAACCAAACATCCCGGCAAGGGAATAATCAACAACGCTTTCTTTTTCTTACTTTTCTTATCTTATAACCCAATCTACTATTTTGAGCCAATGCTCCAAAGAATCAAGTAATCATATCACCGTTCACATGTTATTCACAATATATAGGAATCCTCCAATAATCACGGAGTTCACAAACAAGTCATGATAATCACATTTTAAGGACTCACGTTCATGCTAGACACCAATGTATAGATACTCATTACCATGCCTATACATCGTACATGATCACATAGCAATTAGCAACAAGACTCAACTCCTATTCCCTCAAGCTAGGGTTAAACCAAACACTTACCTAAAAGCCTTGAAATCCACTTAATCCTCAACTATCGCTTTACCTTGCGGTTCCACCTCCAATTCGCTCGAATCTAATCACAAATTGTTCAATTACTTTAATAAACACTATATGAATCAATTTGAATGCATAAAAATGATTTTTCCAAGTTTTTCCAAAAATGCCCCCGGGCCCATGTGGTCAAAACCCGAGGTTCGGACCAAAACCAGGCTACCCATTCCCCCACGAACTCAAATATGTAATTTATTTTGAAATCGGACCTCAAATGGAGGTCCAACTCTCCAATTTATAGAAAACCTAGGTTCTACCCAAAAACCCCAATTTCACCCATGAAAATCCTTGATTTCAAGTGGAAAACATGTTTAATGGTGTTAAAGATTGAAAGAATTGAGTAAAAATCAATTTTCAAGTTATTTGGGATGAAGTTTGCTTTTGAAAAATTGCCTATGGTGTTTGGGTTTTGAAAGAATGGTGAAAAGTGGTGAAATTTCGACTAAGTATAAAATTTGCTGGGCTGCGGATATAGGAATTGCGAACCTTGGTTCGCAATTGCAAACCAAACGGGCATGGGAATTGCTATATTTTTGTTTGCATTTGCGAACATTGCTCAGTTCCCCGACCTTCGCAATTGCGATCGTCGCAACTGCGATAGGGGTTCGCATTTGCGATTCCAGGCGAGGATGGAGGCCCTTCGCATTTGCGAGAAAATGGGTTGCATTTGCGACCGTATGCCCAGACCCCAGGTTTTGCTTTTGCGACTCAAAGCTCGCATTCGCGATCTGGCCCAACCTTTCCCCTTCTTCGCATTTACGATGGGGAATTCGCAATTGCGACACTCGCATTTGCGAGAATATTTTCGCAAATGCGAAAATATCAGACCTGACCTGCAATTTTTTTCAAAGTTCAAAAATGCAATTCGACACCTATCCAAAACTTACCCGAGCCCTCGGGGCTCCAAACCAAACATGCACACAACCTCAAAAATATCCTACAGACTTACTCGTGCGACCAAATCGCCAAAATAACATCATTTACATAGAATCAAGCCTCAAAACACATGATTTTTTTCTTCTAAACTTCATGAACTTTCAAACTTGGAACTTATAGTCCGAAACACGTCAAACGACGTCCGATTTCGACCAAACTTCACAGAAAGCGCTTAAATAATATATAAGACTTGTACCGGACGTCGAAACCAAAATACGAGCCCGATACCTCAGTCTTTTGATCAATTTTCATCTCCATTTTCCTTAATAATTTCAGAAAAATAATTTAACAGAAAATTTCTTTCTTCGGGCTCTAGTCCTCGGAATTCGACTCCGGGCACATGCCCGAGTCTCATATTTTTCTACGGACCTTCCGGGATCGTCCAATCTCGGGTCCGGGTCTGTTTACCCAAAAGGTTGACCAAAGTCAACTTTAATCATATTAATATCAAAATTCTTAAATATTTTACAAAATTCACATATTTTAACATAAAAGCTTTTCGGCTACGCGCCCGGACTGCGCACGTAAATTGAGGCAAGTAAAAATGAGGTTTTCAAGGCCTCGGAAGCACGGAACGAATGAGGAAACAGGTGATGACCCTTTGGGGTCGTCACATATTACTTGGTGACTAAGTCACTATCTCCCTATAAATAGAGGGTTCTATTCCATTGTAATTCATCCCAAAATCAATAACAATTATCTCTCCATACTTTTCTCTGCAATACCATTCTCCTTCTTTTATTGTTTTATAACATGTTATCAGCATGAGACTCTAACCAATTGAGTAGAAGCTTTGGGATTGAGCATAATCATTATCAATTGTTCCATGAACTTCCTTCATGATTAAATTCTGGATTTAAGGTAAGTATTTTACCATATTTTTCTCTTCTATTCTATACTTTGATTTTAAATACAAGCAAGGAAAATAAATTTTGATTATAACTCTAATGGAGTTAGTACATTATAACCACTCTAATTGATAAAATTTCTATGTCTTGCCATGATCAAAGTCATGTATAATTGTGAGCACAAGAAGTTAAAACACGTCCCATTGAATTTGCTCTATTCTCATTCCCTTAAGAGAATGTGATAGCAATATGTGATAAGTCTGAAAGAAGAAAAAATTATTACCGTAAAGGTATCAATGGATGTGGATGTGACAAAAGACAAAATTATAATCATCATCATTGTGATAATGAGAATAATAAGGATTCTCAAAATAGTCTTTCACTATGTGAAAGTAATATTTGTCATCAATTTGACATGATATTTTATAAAGCACATATTGATGATTATGGTCCATTCACGATGTGAATGTGACAACATCTGATTTATGAATACATATTCATTCTTCAAAGAATATGAACGTGCTAGTGGTAGTGAAGATACGACACTCATATCTAGAAGGAGGTTTTAGGTGATATAAAAAAATAATGTCATTATTATGGCATGAAGTCATTGGTGCGTACCTATTGTACGCCAAAATATTTTGGTAATGTAATTATTAAACGAGAACATTAATGCAAAAAACATATCTTTATGACGACCTGGCCGGTCGTCTTAAGAATTTACACCCCGATCCCCTATTAACTGCTTTCCCTAAGTTTATTTTTGCTAAATTGAATTGCCAGGATGTTCAATTTTGAGTTTCAGAGAGATATGGGACACTTAGTCCCTAAATGAGAGCTTAAGTGTTGGAAGTTGCCCCTAGTCGGAACAGTGTAAAGACGGCCTCGAAATGTAAATTTGATGGTTTTGTTAGCTCCGTTAGGTGATTTTAGGGATGGGAGAGTGTTCGGAATGAGTTTTGGAGGTCCGTAGCTAATTTAGGCTTGAAATCCCGAAGTTTGAATTTTTGAAGTTTCCGGTCCAATAGTGAAATTTTGATCTGAGGGCCGGAATAGAATTCTAGAAGTGCAGTAGCTCCATCATGTCTTTTGGGATATATGTGTAAAATTTCAGGTCATTCAGACATGGTTTGGTTAGGTTTTTTATTGAAAGCATATTTTGAGATAATTTGAAGTTCTTAGGCTTAAATCATTGATTAATTCGAGTTTTCGATGTTGTTTTATATGGTTTAAGGATTGGTACAAGTTTGAATGATGTTATGGGATATGTCCATAGGTTTGGTTGAGGTCCCAGGGGTCTCGGGTGTGTTTTGGATGCTCAACGGGCATTTTGGAGTTGTTTAAAATTGCAGAAATTCCTTCAGTTGTTGCAGGCCATTTTCCTTCTTTGTGATCACGTCCTACTCCATGCGCTCGTGTCGAGTAATTTTGGAGGAGGATCAATTATCTCTTCGCGTTCGCATTCAATACCTCGCGTTCGCGAAGCTTTGGCATTTTTCTTCATCGCATTCGCGTCTAAGCCCTCGATTCGCGTAGTGTTATTTGGCACCGAGGGCTGTGCCTATTTTCCTCTTCACGTTTGTATACCCCCTCTTGTGTTCGCATACCTTTACAATGTCCACCCTTCGCATTCGCGTACAGTGTCATGCGTTCGCGGAGAGTAATTCTGAACCATTATATTTTTCTTATCCGTATTCGTGAGTCTGCTTCCGCGTTCGCGAAGCATAAATTGAGCAGCCTTCATTTTTCTTCTTCACGAACGCGAGACTTCCTCTGCGTTCGCGATGCATTAAAAACTTGGGTACATATAACATTTCAAAAATGAGTTTTTAGCCATTTTTATAAAAACTCACGCTTGGGAGCTCGGATTTGAGAGAGATTTTGAGGGATTTTCAGGGGAAATGATTCTAAACTCCTTTTTGCTTGTAACCCACTAATCTCATCATGAATTCGTCCTTTAATTTCAGATTTTGAATGAAAATTTGTAAAACTTCCTAGACCAAATTATTGAGTTTTGAGTAGGTGTTTGACCTCCGATTTGAGAGATTTTTATATGGCTAGTCTGAATATGTTAATTTCATCAGATTTCAAGGCATTGGCCTGAGGGACATTTTGATATTTTACCTAATTTCACGTCTTAGCTTTAAATTAAATAGTAGAATCAGTTGCTTGAGATGTTATTTATGATATGTAATTGAATTGAATAGATTTAGGCCATTAGGAGTCGGATACTCGTGGCAAACGTGTGGTTTCGAGTTGATTTTGGAGCCGGTTCGAGGTAAGTGGCTTGTCTAACCTTGTGTGGGGGACCTTCCCCTTATGATATGATATTTGGTAATTGAATGCCTTGCACGTGAAGTTACGAGCGCATACTTGAGCTAATTGTTGAAAATCCGGTTTTACTTAAATATTTAGACTGAGTTTCATTCTTACCTACTTTATTCCATTTGCAATTATAGCCTGTGTCAGTTTAGAAAAGCATGCGTAGTTGATCAAAATTGCCTATTTGCTTAAGTTGCTTTGTTTGTACTACGTGAAGCATGTTAGGCTAGAACTACCTATTGCCTTGTATTCTTGAACTTCATTTCTGAATATCTTCCTGTTGTGGCTGCATATTTACATTGGGACTACGAATGTGGGATTCCGGTAGCTCCCCCCTTGTTTGTTTACTTTGGAACTACGGGTTAGATTCCCGGTAGACCCCCTGCACATTTACTTTCGGATTACGGGTTAGATTCCTGGTAGATCCCCCTGCACATTGATAGTTGGACTACGGGACGTTATCCCGGGAGATCCTTTGGATATACTCATATGATGGACTACGGGACGGTATCCCGGGAGCTCCTTGGACAGTAGATGAAATGGACTGCAAGACGGTATCTTGGGAGATCCTCGTTGTTGGTATTGATATTGAGCTGTTTTACTCCGTGTTACCTTATTCTTTGAGTGTTAATTGTTGCCTTGTATAACCTGTCTTACTTCATAGCTGTGCTCATTATTTCTATTTATTTCATGCTGTTGCAAGACTTAATATTATGTTTATTCTCAGTAGGGCCCTGACCTTCCTCGTCACTACCTAACCGAGGTTAGGCTTGGCACTTACTGAGTACCTCTATGGTATACTCATGCCCCTTCTACGCATGTTTTTCATGTGCAGATCCAGGTAGCTCTACTCAGGCGTATTATCCTCGAGGTGGAGCGATCTAGCAGAGACTTCGAGGTACATCTGCCGTATCGCCAGACCAGGAGTCTCTATCTTATTCTAGCTTTAGTAGTTAGCTTTTCCTTTCGTACTGTTGTTTTAGACATTCTGGAGTTAGAGCAGTGTATTACCTTCCGTTAGCTTGTGTTCCCGTGAGTTTTTGGGTTTTGGGATGATATTGTAGACTTTTGCATTATTGAGTTGTATATGTCAAGCGGCATTTATATACAGTTTTCCTTCTAGCTTGTTCAGTTTTAATTATTTGTTTCTGCAAGTTCTGTTATTTTCGCATTGTTAGGCTTACCTATTCGTAGGGACTAGGTGCCATCACGACATGTTCACAAAGGGCGAACTGGGGTCGTGATAAGTTGGTATCTGAGCTCTAGGTTCATAGGAGTCACGGAACACAGGCCGATTTATTAGAGTCTCGCTGATCGGTACAGAGACATTTGTATTTATCTACGAGAGGCTATGTAACTCTTAGGAAAATTATCACTTTATTTGATTTCCTTGTCGTGCAATATTTTGACATCACAAATTCTAAACTTATGTCTTCTATTCTCTCACATATAGTGAGGATACGCACTACTTGAGTTGATCAGGCACCCGCGCCCCCTACTACAACCGTTAGAGGCCGGGGTCGGGGCCGAGGCCGAGGCCGAGGATGCGCATGTGGTGCAGCGAGAGCACCTGAGTGAGCTGCCGTCGAGGTACCACCAGCAGATCCATCCCAAGTCCAGGCACCTGACACGCCTAGTGCCACTACTACTCCAGTCCTTGAGGAGACGTTAGCTTAGTTCATGTCTATGTACACCACGTTGGCTCAGGCAGGGTTGCTTCCCCTTGCTACAGACACATTTCAGGCTGGGGGAGGAGCCCAGAATCCCGCCGCCCGCACTCCCGAGCAGAGAGTGCATGTGGAGCAGGTCCCAAAGATCATTACTGTATCGCCTTCAGTTGCATTTCAGCCCAAAGACGAGTCAGCTGCTTCAGAGGACGAGCAGCGGAGACTTGAGAGGTTCAAGAAGTATGATCCTCTGGTATTCGGTGGATTAGCATCAAACGATCCCTTGGGATTTCTAGAGGAGTGCCACCATATTCTTCGCACTATGGGCATAGTAGAGTCTAGCGGGGTTTCTTTTATTGCCTTCCAGCTTGGGGGAGCCGCCTATGATTGGTAGTGCACTTATGAGATAGACAGTCCAGCCGAGGCTGCTTCACTGACCTGGAACCCTCAGAGTCTTAGGGACGCATATCACACAGAGTTTAAGCATTTGCGTCGGGGTGCTATGGCCATTTTGGAGTATGCTATCTGTTATACCAGATTGGCCAGGCATGCACCGTCCTTGGTTGCTACAGTCCGTGAGAGAGTTCGCCGATTTATTGAGGGTTTTATCCCACCCATCAAATCTAGCATGGCTCGAGAGTTGGATATGGACATTCCTTATCAGCTGGTAGTGAGCATTGCTAGAAGGATCGAGGGTATGCTCGCCAGGGAACGAGATGAGAGAGAGGCCAAGAGGTCTCGAGAGTCAGGCCACCACTTTGGTGCCCGTACCCCAGCAGTAGGTCGTCATGGAAGGGGTTATGTGGGTTACCCTGTTCATTCAGCTCTTCCAGCAGCCAGCAGTGCTCCAGCTCCGCTTAGACCTCAGGAGCCTTACTATGCACCTCCAGTTTCTAGCGTGCCTCCTGCTCGGGGTGCTTTCAAAGGTCAGTCCAGCAGACCTGGCCCTAGTCAGTCACAGCCACCGCTCCTCCCAAAGCTTGTTTCGAGTGTGGTGATACATGCTCTATGGTTAGCGACTGCCCCAGGCTTGGTAGGGGTGCATCTTCACAGACTGCTCAGCCATAGCGTGCTCCTCAGAGTTCTCAGGCCATGATCACAGCTCCAGCTCCCTGCCCAACCGACTAGGGGCGGAGGTAGGGGAGGTAGAGGTCGCCCTCGAGGGGGAGGCCAGGCCAGATATTATGTTATTCCTGCTCGCACCGAGGCTGTTGCCTCCAACTCTATCATTACATGTATTATACTGGTTTGTCACAGAGAGGTATCGGTTCTATTCGATCCGGGCTCTACTTACTCTTATGTGTCTTCTTACTTTGCTCCACATTTGGGTGTACCTAGGGATTCTTTGAGTGCCCCTGTTTATGTTTCTACTCTTGTGGGGGATTCCTTTGTTGTGGACCGCATTTATCGGTCATATTTGGTTACTATTTATGGTTTTGAGACTAGAGTAGATTTACTGTTACTCAACATGGTTGATTTTGATATTATCTTGGGCATGGACCAGTTGTCGCCCCATTTTGCTATTCTTGATTGTCACGCCAAGACCGTGATGCTGGCTATGCCAGGTATTCTGTGTATTGAGTGGAGTGGTACTTTAGATCACACTCCCAGTAGAGTTATCTCTTTCCTTCAAGCTCAGCGTATGGTTGAGAAGGGGTATACCACGTATTTAGCTTACGTGACAGATGTCAGTGCTGATACCCCTTTTGTTGATTCAGTCCCAGTGGTACAGGATTATCCCGATATGTTTCCAGCTTATCTTCCGAGCATTCCACCCGATAGAGACATTGATTTTGGCATTAATTTGTTGCCGGGCACTCAGCCCATTTTCATTCCTCCGTATCATATGGCTCCTCCTGAGTTGAAGGAGTTGAAGGATCAGTCGCAGGAATTGCTTGATAAGGGTTTTATTTGGCCCAGTGTCTCACCTTAGGGTGCTCCTGTCTTGTTTGTGAAGAAAAAGGATGGTTCTATGCGCACGTGTATCGATTATCGCCAGTTGAATAAGGTTACATTGAAGAACCGTTATCCTTTGCCTCGTATTGATGATATGTTTGACCAGCTTCAGGGCGCATAGGTATTTTCTAAGATTGACTTGCGCTCAGGTTACCATCAGTTGAAGATTCAGGAGCCAGATATCCCGAAGACTGCCTTCAGGAGTCGGTATGGTCATTGCGAGTTCCTTGTTATGTTATTTGGGCTGACCAATGCCCCAACAGCTTTTATGCATTTGATGCACAGAGTGTTCAGGCCATATCTCGACTCGTTTGTTATTGTTTTTATTGATGATATTTTGGTGTATTCTCGGAGTCGGGAAGATCATGAGTAGCACCTGAGGACCGTGCTTCAGACCTTGAGAGAAAAGAAGTTATATGCAAAGTTTCTCAAAATGTGAGTTTTGGTTGAGTTCTGTGGCATTCTTAGGCTACGTGGTATCGAGTGAGGGCATTCGAGTGGATCCAAAGAAGGTAGAGGCCATGCAGAGTTGTCCCAGGCCGTCCTTAACTATAGAGATTCGTAGTTTCCTTGGTTTGGTGGGCTATTACTGTCATTTTGTGGAGGGATTTTCATCGATTGCGGCCCCTATGACTAGATTGACCCGAAAGGGTGCCCCATTTCAGTGGACAGATGAGTGTGAGGCGAGCTTTCAAAAGCTCATGACAGCTTTGACTAAAACCCCAATTTTGATATTACATACTAGTTTGGGGTCCTATACAATTTATTGTGATGCCTTGCTGGTTGGCCTCGGAGCGATATTGATGCGGGACGGTAGGGTGATTGCCTACGCGTCTAGACAGTTAAAGATACATAAGAAGAATTACCCTGTCCACGACCTTGAGTTAACTACTATTGTTCATGCCTTGAAGATATGGCATCATTATTTGTACGGTGTGCCTTGTGAGATCTTTACTGACCACCGAAGTTTGCAGCATTTGCTAAAGCAAAAGGATCTAAATTTGCGCTAGAGGAGGTGGTTAGAGTTTTTGAAGGACTATGATATTACTATTCTATATCACCCGGGCAACGCCAATGTGGTGGGCCGTGGCTGATGCCTTGAGCCCCGGGCAGAGAGTTTGGGGAGTTTGGCATATTTACTAGCTCAGAGAGGCCTGTGGCGATGGATGTTCAGGCCTTAGCCAATTAGTTTGTGAGATTGGATCTTTCGGAGCCCAGTCGGGTCCTAGCTTGCATGGTTTCTCGGTCTTTCCTATTCGATCATATCAGGGAGCGGCAATATGATGACCCTCATTTACTTGTTCTCAAGGACAAGGTTCAGCATGGTGATACTAGAGATGTGACCATTGGAGATGACGGGGTATTGAGGATGTAGGGTCGGATTTGTGTGCCCGATGTTGATGAGCTTCAAGAGTTAATTTTAGTAGAGGCCCATAGTTTGCGGTACTCCATCCATCTGGGTGCCGCAAAAAAGATCAGGACTTGAGGCAGCACTATTGGTGGAGACGAATGAAGAAAGGTATAGTTGGATATGTATCTAGATGCCTCAACTGCCAGTAGGTGAAGTATGGGTACCAGAGACCGGGTGGGTTGCTTCAGCAAATAGAGATTCCGGAGTGGAAATGGGAGCGCATCACCATGGACTTTGTATCTGGACTCCCATGGACCTTGAATAAGTTTGATGCCATTTGGGTTATCGTGGATTGGCTGACCAATTCCGCTCATTTCATTCCTGTGTGTACCACTTATTCATCAGAGTGGTTGGCAGAGATTTATATCCGGGAGATCGTTCGTCTGCATGGTATTCCAGTTTCTATTATTTTAGACAGAGGTACTCAGTTTACATCACAGTTCTGGAGAGCCGTGAAGCACGAGTTAGGCTCGGGTGGAGTTGAGCACAACATTTCACTCCCAGATGGACGGAGAGTCCGAGCGCACTATTCAGATTCTTGAGGATATGCTCCGTGCGTGTGTGATTGAGTTTGAAGGGTCTTGGGATCAGTTCTTGCCATTGGCGGAGCTTGCTTATAACAACAGTTATCAGTCCAGCATTCAGATAGCGTCGTATGAGGCTTTTATATAGTAGGATGTGTAGATCTCCGGTGGGTTGGTTTGAGCCGAGTGAGGCCAGGCTATTGGGCACTGAGTTGGTTTAGGACGCATTGGAAAATGTTAAGGTGATTTAGGATAGACTCCGTACAACCCAGTCCAAACAGAAGAGCTACACGGATAGGAAGGTTCGTGATGTTTCATATATGGTTGGAGAGCGGGTTCTGCTTTGAGGGGGCATTTGACCTCCGATTATGGAGATTTTTATATGGTTAGACTCGTGAGAGTACGAGGGTTCTGAAAATATAAGAATTATTCGATTCCGAGACGTTGGCTAGAGGGGTATTTTGGTCATTTTACCTATTTTTGTGCCCTAGTTTTATTTTATTAGTGGAATCAGTTAATTGCAATATTATTTACAATATGAAATTGGTTTGAATAGATTTGGGCCACCCAGAGTCGGATACTCGTGGCAAGGGCATCGCTCCCTAGTTGATTTCGCACCGGTTCGAGGTAAGTGGCTTGCCTAACCTTGTATGGGGGACTTCGTCCCTTAGGATATGATAATTGGTAATTGAATGCCTTGTACGTGAGATGACGAGCGCGTACTTGAGCAAATTGTTGAAAACCCGAATTTTACTTAATTACTTGATTTGGATTCTCTTTCATATTTGCCTTACTTTACTTGCTTTTACAGTCTGCTAGCGTAGAAGAGCATGTTTAATTGATCCAAGCTGCCTAATTATTTAAATTGTCTTAACTGTGATTACGTGGATCATGTTAGGCCAGTATTCTTTGATGCCTTGTATTGTTGTACTTAAATTTCTAAGTATTTTTCTGATGTTGGTTGCGCATTTACATTGGGACTACGGATGCGGTACTTCGGGAGTTCCCCCTTGTTTGTTTACTTTGGGACTACGTGTTCGATTCCCGAGAGATCCCCTTGCACTTTTATTTTGGGACTACGGGATGGTATCCCGGGAGATCCCCCTGTATATTATTTTGGGACTACGGGACGGTATCCTGGGAGATCCCCCTGCACTTTTATTTTGGGACTACGGGACGGTATCCCGGGAGATCCCCCTGCNACGCACGTCCCAATTGACATGACGGAGCTACAACAACTTTCGGAATTCAAATCCAACCCTCGGATCAAAAACTCACTATTGGACCGGAAACTTCAAAAATTCAAACTTCGGCATTTCAAGCCTAAATGAGCTACGGACCTCCAAATAACATTCCGAACAAGCTCCCAACCCCGAAATTACCTAACGGAGCTAACAAAACCATCAGATTTCCATTCCGAGGTCGTCTTCACACTGTTCCGATTACAGACCATTTTTCAACTCTTAAACTCTCATTTAGGGACTAAGTGTCCCAAAACACTCCGAATCCTAATACTGAACGTCCTGACAAACCGAAATAGCATGAATGAACTTAGGGAAAGTAGTTAATGGGGAATCGGGGCGTAAATACCAAAAACAACCGGCCGGGTCATTACAGACGACCCGTTCGGTCGTCTTAAGAATATATGCCCCAATACCCTATTAACTGCTTTCCCTAAGTTTATTTCTGCTAAATTGAATTGCCGGGATGTTTGATTTTGAGTTTAAGAGAGTTTTGGGACACTTAGTCCCTAATGAGAGCTGAAGTGTTGGAAAGTTTCCCATAGTTGGAACACTGTGAAGATGGCCTCAGAATGGAAATTCGATGGTTCCGTTAGCTCCGTTAGGTGATTTCGGGGTTGGGAGCGTGTTCAGAATGAGCTTTGGAGGTCCGTAGCTAATTTAAGCTTGAGATGCCGAAGTTTGATTTTTTGAAGTTTGTGGTCCGGTAGTGAGATTTTGATCTGAGGGTCGGAATTGAATCCTGGAAGTTGCAGTAGCTCCGTCATGTCTTTTGGGATGTGTGTGTAAAATTTTAGGTCATTCGGAAGTGGTTTGGTTAGGTTTTTGATCAAAAGCGTGTTTTGAGAGAATTTGAAGTTCTTAGGCTTAAATCATCGATTGATTCGAGTTTCTAATGTTGTTTTAGGTGGTTTAAGGATTGGTACAAGTTTGAATGATATTATGGGATATGTCCGTAGGTTTGGTTGATGTCCCGGGTGCCTCGGGTGTGTTTCGGATGCTCAACGGGGCATTTTGGAGTTGTTTAAAATTTTAGAAATTCCTTTACCTATTGCAGGCCATTTTCCTTCTTCGCGATCGCGTCCTACTCCACGCGTTCACGTAGAGTAATTTTGGAAGAGGACCAGTTACCTTTTCGCGTTCGCATTCAATACCTTGCGTTCGTGAAGCTTTGGCATTTTCCTTCATCGTGTTCACGTCTAAGCCCTCGCGTTCGCGTAGTGTTATTTGGCACTGAGGGTTGTGCCTATTTTCCTCTTCATGTTCGCATGCCCCCTCTCACGTTCGCGTACCTTTGAAAAATCCACCCTTCGCGTTCACGTACACTGCCACGCATTCGCGAAGAGCAATTCTGAACCATTATATTTTTCTCTTCCGCGTTCGCGAAGCATAAATTAATCAGCCTTCCTTTTTCTTCTTCGCGAACGCGAGACTTCCTTCGCGTTCGCGATGCATTAAATACCTGGGCAAATATAACATTTCAAAAATGAGAGTTTAGCCATTTTTATCAATACTCAAGCTTGGGACCTTGGATTTGAGAGAGATTTCGAAAGATTTTCAGGGGCAACGATTGGGTAATGATTCTAAACTCCTTTTTGCTTGTAACCCACTAATCTAATCATGAGTTCGTCCTTTAATTTCGGATTTTGAATGAAAGTTGGTAAAACTTCCTAGACCAAATTATTTGAGTTTTGAGTGGGTGTTTGACCTCCAATTTGAGAGATTTTTATATGGCTAGACTCGTGAGAGTACGAGGGTTCTGAATATGTTAACTTCATCCAATTCGAGGCGTTGGCCTGAGGGGCATTTCTGTCATTTTACCTAATTTTACGTCTTAGCTTTGAATTAAATAGTAAAATCAATTGCTTGAGATGTTATTTAAGATATGTAATTGAATTGAATAGATTTGGGCCATTAGGAGTCGGATACTTGTGGCAAACGTGTGGTTTCGAGTTGATTTTGGAGCCGTTTCGAGGTAAGTAGCTTCTCTAACCTTGTGTGGGGGACCTTCCTCTTAAGATATGATATTTGATAATTGAATGCCTTGTACGTGAAGTGACGAGCGGGTACTTGAGCTAATTGTTGAAAATCAGATTTTACTTAAATATTTTGACTGAGTTTCTTTCTTACCTGCTTTATTCCATTTGCAATTATAGCCTGTGTCAGTTTAGAAAAGCATGCTTAGTTGATCTAAATTGCCTATTTGCTTAAGTTGCTTTGTTTGTACTACGTGAAACATGTTAGGCTAGAACTACCTGTTGCCTTGTATTCTTGAACTTCATTTCTGGGTATCTTCGTATTGTGACTGCATATTTACATTGGGACTACGGATGTGGGATGTCAGTAGCCCCCCCCTTGTTTGTTTACTTTGGGACTACGGGTTAGATTCCCAGTAGATCCCCATGCACATTTACTTTGGGATTACGGGTTAGATTCCTGGTAGATCCCCCTGCAAATTGATAGTTGGACTATGAGACGGTATCTTGGGAGATCTTTCGGATATACTCATATGATGGACTACGGACGGTATCCCGGGAGCTCCTTGGACAGTTGATGAATGGACTACAGGACGGTATCCTGGGAGATCCTCATTGTTGGTATTGATATTGAACTGTTTTACTCTGTGTTACCTTATTCTCTGAGTGTAATAGTTGCCTTCATAGTTGTACTCATTATTTTTGTTTGTTTCATATTGTTGCAAGACTTATTATTATGTTTATTCTCAGTAGGGCCCTAACCTTTCTCTTGTGACGACCCGGCCTGTCGTCACGTGAGTCACCACCTCGTTTTTCCTGTTTTATGCTTATATATGTTTCATTATAGGTGGTTGGTGAATTTGAAGTAATTCACATAGAGTTCGGTTAGAAATGAAACAATTAGTCTCTTTAAAAGAAAGTTAGTTTGGAAAAGTCAACCTAATGTTGACTTATGAGTTAGAGGGCTCGGAATAGATTTCCGATGATTCGACTAGTTTCGGGTGATGATTTGAGACTTAGGAGCCCAATCGGAATTGAATTTGGAGGTTCGGTGTAGAATTAGGCTTGAATTGGCTAAGTTTGAATTTTGGCAAATTTCGGTGGGTAGGTGAGATTTTGATCCAAGGGTCGGAATGGAATTCCGAGAGTTGAAATAGCTCCGTTAGGTGATTTTGGATATGTCTGCAAATTTTCAGGTCATTCGGACATCGTTTGGTCGGGTTTTTGATCAAATGCAAGTTTCGGAAGTTTTAGTTTAACTTAGGCTTGAATCCGTGGTAATTTGATGATTCTTGTGTTGTTGGATGTGTTTTTATGACTCAAGCAAGTTTGAACGAAGTATTAGAATGTATCTGTGCTTTTGGTTGAGGTCCCGAGGGCCTCGGGGTGATTTTAGATGGCTAACGGGGATTTTTGAGTTGAAAAATGCAGCAGAAAAATTGCAGAGAATTTTTGTTCTATGCGATCGCATAGAAGGTTTGGCAGGGGGCTCAGATTTGCTCTATGCGATCGCATAAAGGGCTGTGCGATTGCATAGGCTTGGGATGATGGTCAGTGCATTCGCGTGAGTAGTAGTGCGATCGCATAGGAGGAATTTTGGGAAGATGCAATCGCAGTGGTAGTGATGCGATCGCATAGGGTTAAAAATACCTGGGCAGAATGCTTTTAAGGGTTATTATATCCGCGACCCATTTATTATTTTCACCATTTTTACTCTGCCAAGAGAGCTTTTTGGTAGATTTGAAGAGGGTTTTCGACAGTTATTGATTAGAGGTAAATCTCTTGACTTAGAAACATCATTTTATTGAAGAATCAACACTCAAATTCATGAAAGTGGGTTGAAATTGTGAAGAACTAGGGCTTGGTTTTGAAAATGGATTTTTGGGATTTGAAAGGCCATTTGAACTCCGATTTTGATGAATTTTATATGTACGAACTCGTGGCTAGACGAGGAATCCGGTGATGTAAATTTTGGAATTTTTCGAGAAGTGGACCCGAGGCTCGGGTTTTGCTAATTTCCTGATTTTTAGTATTTTTCGAGTAATTTCGATTGGGTTATGTTTCTTTAGCATATAGTAATGTATTCATTGTGGTTTTTACTAGATTTGACGCGGGAGGAGGTCGATTCAAGAGGAAAGGGCATTGCGGACTAGTCTACGGCCGGTTTGAGGTGAGTAATAGATGTAGATGATGACCTGAGGGTTTGAAACCCCGGTATCTCACATTGTGACACTGTATTGAGGCGAGACACGTACTCTACTGTGAGTGCGGGGTCGTTTGTGGACAGGACTATGGCTTAGTTTGTCCGAGAAATGTCTATACTGTGTTATATGCCTAGAAATTGGCTAGTATACATCCTACTTGGATTGTTATGAGCANATACCTGTTAAATGGAATTGAAAATGGTAATTGATTGTGCCCATGTGGTTGGCTTGCATATATATATATTTGGACTGATTGTGGATCGGGCTGCACGCCACAGCGAATGCTACTATGTCATTGCGCTTGGGCTGTAGGAGCCCCTCCGGAGTCTGAACCCCCACAGTAAGCGCGGGTACCCAATTGATCGGGATGTACGCTGCAGCGGTCATGTGCATTTCATTGCATTGCATTCATGCATTGATATCTATTTGTCTATCTGTCATTGATTATTGTTGTTTTATCGTTTAATGTGCTAAGTGGATAGTTTTAGCTTTGCATTTTGGTATTTCGGGATTTCTTACTTTCAGCCATTATATATGTCTATTACCACTGAGTTGGAAGTAATCACTCTACTCCCTGCACCATGTATGCAGATTCAGGTGTTCCGGAGACTTAGCTGAGCAGTTGCCGTCTTCCAGAGTTATATCAGAGTTGTCGAGGTAGCTGCTAGATGTTCGCAGGACCCGACTTCTCCCATTTATTTCAGTTTTATTCCGCATTCCAGACTTACGTATTTCCAGATATTTGTTACTCCGTTGTTAGAGGCTCTAGACTCGTGACCCCAGATCTTTTGGGAGTGTTTTTATCAGACTTCGTATTTCTCCGTATTGTTTTTTTCTATAAAAATTGGATTATTATTCTAAAACTATTACATTCT
>MU707822.1:26156-37604 GCA_026770625.1 Nicotiana glauca
TTCTTCTAGCAAAGGGGTCATTTCGAGGTCCCCGAAGCAAAAAACCGACCGATCACTGTCCCAGAACAGAGCTGCAGCCTCTATGATTTTGTTGTTAGGCTGAATTTCCAGAAGTGAGGGCAAATTCCCTAAGTAAATGCGGACAAGGGTCTGATTGCTAGCATGAAGATCCTCCCACCAACTTAGCAACCTTGGGTGAATGTTAGATACCACACCGAATCTGGGGATTTCGTGCCTCATTTCCTTCAAAACAAAGCGTTAGGCCTCTACCCCACCAGACTCGACTATTTAAATCAATAATTAGCAATAAAGGCATTTAGTTCTCCAAATAAATGCACACAACGTGAAGGCGTCCGTTTGGGTTTCGAGGAAACCCGATGGACTTTGGTTTAGGCTATCTTAATGAGTCATTATGCGGACAACATAACTGACTTGGCTAAGTTTCACCATGATGCCTGAACAGTTTAACGGAATAAGGTTTCTACTTTTGAAGTGCTAGACAAGGTACCATTGAGCGGACAACTCAAGAGGAAAAGGCGCAGAACCGTCGACTACACCGTTGATCGACTGGTTTTACCTCAAATATGTCTTTGCCACATTTAGGGGGGTTTATAATATCGGAAGGGCGCAACCACTCATTATAAGCATTGCTATAGGATTTGTTTTGGCACAAGTGAAATATGATGTTGAAGAATGCAGTTACAAGAATGAAGTAGATTGTATGTATTTTCACGTTCATAAAGTAAAAGATTACAATAAATGCTTGAAAATTACAACGGTATTAAAATAGTAATAAAGCAGTAAAGAAAAAGCAGTTAAAAGAAAGGAAAGACATGAAGAGTCAAGTTAGTTTCCAATGATGGAATAATTAAAAGCAAGAAATAAAGACAATTAAGGATGCAATAAAGTCAAAAAAAGCATGTAATGGTAAAAACCTAAAGAATTCCCCAGCAGGGTCGCCATGCTGTCGACGCCCCCCTTTTCCCCCCTCTTTAAAAAGAAAGAAATTGGGTTTACGATATTATGGACAAAACAACTCTTATTCCCTTTTGAGGAATCGGGTTATGGAATTTGAAGAGTCGCCACCTAATGATTATAGTGCATTAGGACACTTTAAAGAGAAGAAGCGATTTTGAAAGAAAACAAGAGTTCGGGTAAGGGCTAGAGATTATCTCAAGGGGAAGGTGTTAGGAACCCCTCAAGATCCACTAGTGTGGTTCCTGGCCATGCTTTAATTGTGACTTTAAAAGGAAGTGAGAGAAAACAAGTAAAGCTTTGCACATAAGAATCACGAATAAGTTTCAAGCTTTGAAAAGGGTAAAGAAGACAGAAAGAGACAGTTTTTTAAAAAAAGGAATTAATTTGAAGAACAGAATTAAAGAAGACACTGCAAATAAAAGGAAAAGAAAGGGGGGTCCTAGGTTTATACAAAATATGGATCACATCAATGCAATACCCAGCAATCACTCCTCAAAAGAGGGGTCGCACGAGATATTAGTGCACCGGTCATCATCTCCATATTCTACCCTTCCCGCCACGTAAAGGTTATTTAAACATGTGGATTGGTCACGAGTGCTTATTGCGTGCTATTACCCGTCCCGTCCTATAAGTCCTAGAGGGTATTTAGGGCCACTATTCCTATAAGGCAAAGACTAGGCTGAACCCTTAGGTTTAAAGGTTAAAATACTAGACGACATACATAACAAATAGGACTTCACGTAAAGGAATCATACAAAAAGAAAATAAAAGGCTCAAGAAACCCTCCATAGATAGCATATAATTAGCACATCTCAGTCACATTTAAGGTCTAAAATGAGAGTTTTAAAAACAGGAATATTGGAGATAGGCTTTGGCAGAAAGCAGAAAAATTGATCGAAATTTCAGAATTGAAAAAGAAATGGAGGTAAGTATATGGCTATTTATGAATTAGTAAAGAACACTTTGAGACACGCTTTGAAAATATATAGTAGAAGTGTTAAAGATGCAGTACTCTATAAGTAAAAAAAATAGCATGATTTTGGCCAGGAGAGGTTACCCAGTAGAAAACATAACATAACAGATGCAAGATTATGTGATTATCTAAAAATAGGACAGAAGTTTAGTAGGAAAACAAAGCGGACTTCAGAGAGGCGAAAATGAGAAACAAGTTCGGGCAGTTAAAAGAGGTTGGATAGTCTAAAACAGGTGAAAACATGATTAATCGATTTATTAGGTCCTAAAGCTTGCCTAGACATTATATACATTGCCTGATTGCAAAAGGGAAGTGAACATGCATATTTGATTTCCAGTTTTTAAGAGAAACTGTTAGCCAAACTTATGTTGTTAAAAGAAACTAGTGGGCGTTCAAACAATTGCAACTCAGATGGAATAAAATCCTAAGTACATGATATCTAATGCATATAAAGGTCCTCAAACATGATATCTAAATGCTAATGAGGATGCAACAACAATCTTTATAATAGTAGTTCGTTGGTTATTAACTAATTGTAATTACGAAGTGAGTATAATAACAAAATGAAAGTAAAAGAGCTAAAACAGAATTTCTAATCGTGTGAGATGTATGTCCTATGCAGGATGTCTACTGCACAAACAAATAAAGCCCTACAAGCATGTTTTCTACCCGTAACCCTTAAACTAAGCATGCATAGTCCCCGCATTTCACTATAAACCCCAATCATTCGTTACAAATTATTACAAAACAAGATAATTAAATTACAGTAGTGAAAAAAAATAAGAAGTTATTCTATAGGGAGCCTTCAACCAGGGCCGAAATCTCTAACCTCACTTCTTTCGAGTTTCACAGCCTTTTACCAAGATTTGCGTGCGGCAAAGCTCCCTGAGGGCCCATTGGGGCCCTTGGCCAATACCAGGGACCCAATCAAATCAACATTTGAACAAGTGCAAGTGTGGAATTACCAGCCTTGTGCATCAAAGTTCAGTGGGTACTCAAGGTGCCCAAAGCAATGCTTACACGAAGGGGGTAGAACCTAAATTCTAGGAATAGTGAGATTGTGATAGGGTTTAAAGAAATTGAGTTAAAAACAGTTGAAAGATGATCCATATAGAACCAGTTTTGAAAGAAAACAACAGAAGAGTATGAGAGTAAGGTGAGTGAAACAATATTTGATTCGAGTATCACACAGCGTTCAGGGAATACAAACACAAACAGGGGCAGGGGACATGGGGACAAGTAACTCCTATGTGAGAACACAATTATACATATACAGACATAAAAGAGAAGCACTTCAGGTCTTTAAACAATAAAACAGGTTTCAACCAAAAGGGGTCAGGATTACATGCTGGTCATGTACTGGACTAAGGGACATGAGAGACATGCATTAATCAAAATCAGTAGACATGTTGAATTGGGAGAAGGGTAATCATATCAATGAACTAGCAAAGAGGCATGCTAATTACAATGTAAACAACAGAACCATAAGTAGAAGCATACAAGAAACAAGAGAAAGTGCAATACAAATAAAAACATGTTGCTTTGAAGCTGTAAATCAAATAGAAAACATATCAATTGAAGTTAAGGTAATGCAGAGCAGTAGGGAGCAATAATATGCAGGGTGGTGAGCAATAGTGTGCAGAGAAGTGAGCAGCAATAGTAGTGAAGTGAGCAACAATAGCAGAGAAATGAGCAGCAAGTAGGCAAACCCAAGCAAGTAGCAATGTAGAGAGCAATAGAACAATAAAGTAGCCTAAAGCTCAGCCGGGGTTTCAAACCAGTTGAGTAACCAGTAGTCACAAGGGAAGTGAGAGAGGTTATGTAGAAGCAAGATTGAACACTAAGTATGTTTTTGTGTAAGAGAGAGTTCAGAAAAATGAATTATGTTCGTGTGTATACAAAAGAGAGGGTAGAGTATTTATAGTTTTTGAAAACCAATAGAGAATAGGGTAAAAAGTGCATAATTATAGAAACAATACCAATTGGAATCAATCACAGGACCTAATTCATTTTAATCAGGGAGTCGTGATTTGAATGGGGTACAGGTTATATGAGATAAAGGAAAGAATCAATTAGACGACTGATTATACCATAGTAAGAGTAGTAAGGCACGTAGTATGTAATAAGGGCCAGATACATAATGCTTCAAGTAAGGAAAGCATATACTGAATATTTGAAAACATATTTAAGAGCACAAATATAGTAAAAATATAAATTAACTCTGAAAATTAGTCAAAGAATTACGGACGAGACTAAAATCAGAGGGAATCAGTGCTAAGTATAGAGAGCATTTCACAAGTAAGAAAATAATTCAAAAATCAGTGTAAGAACTTTTAAGGAAAACACATACAAATCAGGGATTCGAAGAGATGCACAAAAATTAGTAGAAGACCGGAACCCTAGTAAAACTTAAAGCATGGAACTCGGATTAACCAGAAAACAAACAAGCTCATAAAACAAACATAAACACATAATACAGGCACAATCACATAATACTCAAAAATAAGCACAAGACATAGTGATTTTGAAAGGGGGCTCAGGAACCCTAGTTTTGAAAAGAAGAATAGAACGTTGAAAAACTTGAATCATTCAAAGAAATCGAGTAGTGAGTAGTGTAAAACACAATGAATAAGCTGAAAATCGTTTTAAAAAAGACAGAGATTACGAGATTTAGGCAAAAATTAGGATTTTGCAATAAATCAGTGAGGTAAGGAACCTGGCTGTGAAACTCGTTAATAATGGCGTACATAGTACCATCGGACTGAAAACCATCGGAGAGGAGGCCGGAGATAAGCCAAGCAAGGCTTCCAGTGACAATCTCGCATGGTAGAAATCCCTGGAGCCTCAAAACGTAGAGAAAATCAACGAGATAAGGCTCCGTGGTGACTGGTGGTCGAGAGAAGTGAGGATGGAGATGGCCGGAGAGGCGATGAAGATGATCGGAGAAGAACCAGAAGGTTCTAGAGAGAAGGAGTAGACGAAGAGACCAAGAGAGAGATCGGTCTCTATGAGAAATGAGGGTTCAAGGGGGGTCGTTAGATTTAATTTTAGGAAAGATAATCTGGGCCGTTGATCTCATTTGATCAACGGCTCAGATCAGATCAAAGCTCGACCGGGTTAATGAATTAGGTATGGGTCGGGTTAATTTGGGATATGGGTTCGTCTGAAATGGGGTTCAATTGGGGCTATGTTTGCAATAAATCTTGCCTAGAATTTAAATAGCCACCTTTCCCCTTTTTATTTTATAAAAATAGTTGAAATGATTTGAAAAATAAATTGAAAACACAAAACTAATTAATAATATATAAATATTAATCTTAAAATACCATAAATGATTTTATAATTATAAAATATGGTTAATTATAAAATAGGCTATAATTACAATTTCATGCAATTTAGCTTTAGAAATTCCAAATAAATTTGTAAAAAATACGCAAAAATCATATTAATTATATTTTGTTGTAAATAAGAGAATGAAACCAAAAAATAATAATTTTGGGAATAATTTTGGATTTTGTACTGTAAAAATAGACAACGAATTGATTCTAAAAAAAATCTTAAAAATTGAGGAAAAATACCAAAACTTTTGGGCATGCTTATATTTGTATACACATGCTATTTTAAAAGTATTTGAGTATAAAATATATAGGGAAAAATTGGGTATCAACACAACATTGCATTTAAAGCTTAAATAATACTGTTTCAACTGAAATTCCATAAAAGATGTAAAGTCAAAACAAAAATAAAAGCGGAAAATAAAACGCTCCACCTCATGTTTCACTAAATCATGAGCAATTCTACCTCTGTCTCGAAACATAACTAGACCAAAATAGTCTGATAATATCCAAAATATACTAGAGGGTAGGTAAAGAAGGAGAAAATCAGGACTGCGAACGTCAGCAACTACCTCGCTATCTCCAATGAAATTCGTGCCTGGAACAGTCAACAGCCGCTACTGTGGCCTGAGATACCTGGATCTGCACATAATGTGCAGGGGATAATATGAGTATACAAACTCAATAAGTAACAAGTCCAAACTATAGACTGACAGGTAGTGACAAACTAAACCACAACAGGTAACACAATTAAAATGTACATTAAAGTAAGCATGCTTGCAGTTCAAGTATTCAGCTCAACGGTAACTAAATACAAATCTGAACAGTGAGAAGTATAAAGCTTAGCAAATCTCTACGAACCAACGAATAGAAAGCATGAAAATGTACCACATATTTCCACTCTCAAGTGCTCAACCACACAGTATTGTATATGTCCATCCATCCTTGGGAAGATCCATCCCGAAATATATATACATCACTGACAACAGTCACCCAGTACCGAGGAAGGCTATTCTAGCCCTATGGAAAAGATCTATCTCGAAGTATAAGTACTTCGGACAAGGTCCATATCCAAGGAAGATCCATCCCTCAATAATATCAATTGCGTTCACTTGGGGTGCGTAGACTCCGGAGGGACTCTTTTCAGCCCAAGCGCTATAATAAGCCATCGAAGGCATAATCATATTCCACTGCGGCGTGCGGCCCGATCCCATACGGTCCCTCATAATCCGGCTCTCGGTCTCACTCAGTCATCACTCTCCAGTCTCACGCACATGTGCTCATAATGCCATAATACTATTCCAAAACAATGATATGATATGCCAAATAATAACAACCGAGACTGAGCCATAATAGGATTTGCATGAACAAGACTGAGTACAGATTATCAATGAAACTAATGACAAGACAGTATCGGCGTGAAGCCCTAACAAGTTAATTAGCATGATTTCTATCTTAGTAACTTAATCACATAATCACAACACAGATATCAGTAAGAACGAGTCACTAAGTGGTGCCATGGAATAATCCAGGCTGCAATTCTCACGGTGCACGCCCACATGCCCATCACTTGGCATTGGCATCATCTCAATATTAATCGTAGAACACGCAGTTCTGGGGTTTCGAACCCCTAGAACCAAGTTTGGAAGCTTTACTTAACTCAACTCAAGCCAAAACTCTAACCTGTGATGCCTTTGCTTCTCGATTCGGCCTCCAAATGCTCTGAATCTAACCAAAATGAGTGTATTATCATCAATATACGCTAATGGAATGAAACCCATACGAAAAATATCAAATTAGATCAAAAATCCCGAATTTGCTCAAACCCGATGCCTGGACCCACGTCTCAAAATTGGATAAAAATTACAAAACTAGAAAACCCATTCACTCACGAGTCTACCCATATCAAATTCACCAAATTCTGACGTCAAATGATCATCCAAATCACTAAAATTAACTCTCCAATTCTCCTCCACTTTTTCCCCAATTTTCACCTCAATTCCCAATTTAGATGTTAAGAATCAAGACAAAATCATGGAATTTCACCAAAAACAAGTGAAGAACACTTACCCCAATCACTCCTCTGAACATCCCCTCTAAAATCGCCTTCTCCCGAGCTCTCTATTGAATTTTGAAATTATGAACCCAAACCCTCTTTTTTGAACTTAAAAATTATGCCCAGATGCGTTCCTCTTCGCGAACGCGGTAGTGCCCTGGCATTCGCGAAGCACAAGCTTCCTCAGAACAAAATTCCCTTATTCGCGAACGTGAGGGCTCACTCGCAAACGCGAAGAACCTCAACTCGACCCTATCCGAACGCAGAACACTCCTCGCGAACGCATAGGCTTATTTTCCTGAAGCCCCTAAATGATTGTTGACTCTACGCGAACACAATGTCCGAGTCGCGAATGCGAAGCCTTAAACTTGTGAACCTTCGCGAACGCGAAGAAGGATTTCTCTGTAATAAAATATTCCTGAGAAAGATTATACCGTGCTTCCTTAGAATTGCATCTTTCGCATAATCAGATCTTGTATGAATTTTCCGAAGCAATTTCACGTTTCCATCTCTTCGTTCTTGGTTACTGGATTTGGTCTTGATGCAAGATACCATATTTTGAATTCTTGTGATCTCTCTTAATAAAAGCGGAGACGGGGTTCATGTCTTTAAGACATATTTGTTCCATTTATATAATTGACGTTAGAAGATTTTGTCAAATCCTCAAATCTTGCCACATATATATTTAACTTAAGAGTCATACATGGGGATTGAGGGTGCTGCCACGTGGGGAGGGTTGGTCTTGTCCAAACATTTCTTAATTAAATAGATAATCTCCTATTAATCAATAATTAACTAATTACTCATATAATTAAGAATTATCTCAAATTACATAAAATGATATTCACTTTTAGCACGCTTAATGCGCCTTATTATCATGGCCACGCTTTACGTTGTATGGTACTAGTCCATAAATGCCGAATATTTTAGCTCGGGCTGTATTTTATCCCAAAATGACAAACTTTAGCGAGACTCATTTGTTTCGATTTGCTTACCCTCTCACCTTCACGATTTAATTATCATTTGTTTAAATAGCGTAACACTTATAATCGCAGAATAAATTTCATTCCCGAACTTACGTCAATTATTCTTATGATGAAACTTGAATGTACGAAAATGCGGAACGTAACATCTCATTTTCGATATTATATCAATTTACTTATGGCGTACTTTCATGTAGGAAAAGATGGGGAGTAACATATGATATAGATTCATACCTTTTGGACGAAGACTTAATGAGCTTTTCTTGATAATCATCAAAGATTGAGTAAGGATTGATGGACAATGGGTTGAAAGTCCCTCTCACACACTACGCTCTCTTTCTCACTCTCAAAATACCAAATTTTCATTCAAAATATTCTCTATTGACACCCAATTTTGTCCTTCTATACACGAATTTATCCTATTGAGCTGCTATTTTGCTTTTAAAAGAACCATAATGATAATTATAATATTTTTATCTTAATTCTTATTCTAAGTTCCTCTTTTATCTTATTACATTTTTTGCTATTTATTTTTTAAACTCGTTTTAGTATATTTACATAAAGTTACATTTAGTTAAGTATTTATTTTCGCTTCAAAAACTTTATTTATGTATTTAAATTATCATTAGTTAATTAGTTTTTACTATATTATTAGGTGGTGTTGTTGTTGTTGTGGGATTTTAATTAAAATAGCAGCCGACATTTTTCCCTATTTATTTAGCCCAAAATGTTAGCTGTAATTCCAATTTTCTCTTTGAAATGAGATTTTTTCTTACCTATACCATATATGAAATTTTATTACCAAATATGTGCATATTTTATAATTTACCCGCCATGTTCATACTTTTTCTACAATTATTATACCACTCATTACATACTAATTATTAGTAGCTGAATCTTCGTAATTAGGCGTGCCAAAATTCAAGAACATAATATTCTAATTGATTACGAATATTAATTAGACGCTTTACCTTCGTATCATGTCTATCTAATTATACTAATTTTCTTTCACTATCCCCTGCCTTCACCTCCCATTCTAATATGGAATCTGACTATCAAAACCTATTACAATTCTTTAGAAAGTTTCAGTCTTTTTCGCCTAATCTTTAATTTAGATCCCCTGATTCGGGTTAATTCAGACGAGTATACTTTCACTTTCATTGTTACATCATGTGTCCACCAAAGATCAATTGTACACGGAAAAATTGTTCATGGGTTAGTGGTGAAAAATGGGCTGGAATCAAACTTATATGTGGGGAATTCATTGATTAATATGTATGCGGTTTTCAAGATTACAGATGATGCTTACAAAGTTATATTTTAGCTACAACATAACTACAAATGATTACATAATATCTATAATTGTAGATTATTTATATTTTGATTATAGGTGTTTTGTTTTCTGTTTTCACTAATCAAAAACGACTAAAACGACTAAAACGACTAAACTTCTACAAACCTTCTGCAAAAAAAAGTAATTATGTCAAAAATGTTAATTATGCTACAATTGAAATATAACTTCTATAAATCTTCTGCAAAAAATACAATTATATCAAAAATGTCAATTATGCTACAATTGAAATGGGAATTGAGATATTAAAATTCAATGTACCCGGTTTGTAAATATTTTATAGATAAATTGTAGATTATTTGTATTCTGATTGTAGATGCATTGTTTTCTATTTTCAAACATCCAAAACAACTAAAACTTCTAGAAAATATTCTGCAAAAAATGCAATTATGTCGAAAATACCAATTAAGCTACAATTTAATGGGAATTGGGATATTAAAATTCAATGAACCCAATTTGTAGATACTATGTAGATAAATTGTAGATTATTTGTATTCTGATTGTAGATGCTTTGTTTTCTGTTTTCATAAATCAAAAACGACTAAAAATTCGACAAATCTTCTGCAAAAATCAGTCTACAACTTTTCTACAATTTATCTACAATTGTTGCAATATAATGTATGTCATTTCTTCTTCTTCGAGTTTTAACCTAAAATTCAGTCAAAAGCAAGTCTAAATCTTAACCAAACCCCCTCAAAATTGAGATATAAACTCCAAAACATATTCCCAATTATTTACAACAACACCCAATCAAAACAAATAATGATTTTTGAAAATTCAAATTTGAATTCAAAGTTTCAAAGTTTTTTAATGGCTGTCAATGTCTCTTTGAAGGTTTGGGCTTCTTCATTGAGAAAATTTGAAGCTAAAGGTTAATATGTGTATGAACTTTGAAGATTTGACTTCAATTTTGACTGATTTTAGAAGAAAAGGCTTGAAATTTGATGCTAATGGAAGGGTGTTACAATGTGTTTCTTTGGTTTTAGCATAGGGAATAATGGGTTTGGGAGAGAGAAACGTGAGGAGGGTGGGAATTTGGATAATATACGCTAACGTTAATGTGGGAGAGATATACGGTACATTAATTGTACGGTTAAAACACTTCATGGTATAAAATTGACAATTATGTATACTAAATGTAATTCAATCAAAACCTTAAACATTTAGGGTAATATAGTTTCCTATATGGAATAGAAATATAAAAACCTCTTTTGAAATTAACCCAAATTTTCTTAAGCTCAAAACCCCTTTCCTTTTATTCTATCTGCCAACCCACCAAGCTCGTATTTAGTTCTTTTACAAATTACTCCAAAATCAATTATTTATTAATCCATAAACCAATATTCCTAACACCCTTCGCCCAACTCCAAACATTCCCGTCAAAATCATACGCCGCTGATTGCCCAACCAATTCTCTTTCCAAAATTAAGCTTTCAACTTCAATTCCTTTCCTTTTCAAAATTTACTCTATTCCATTGTTCAATCTCTTACCGTTAAAATCTCTAGATATAATAGCTTAATCTCCTCTCAAATTACGATGGAAAATATTTTCTGAAAAATATTTTTCAATTTTTTCATGTTTGGTTGGCTAAAATATTTGCCATATCAAGAAGAGAAAAAATATTTTTCGGAAAATATTTTTCAATTTTCTCATGTTTGGTTGGCTAAAATGTTTTCCCTATCAAAAGGAGGAAAAATATTTTTCAAATTTCTTCTCAACCTTCTCCGCCCTATTACTTATCCTAACCAATCCACCCCACACCCCACCCCAC
>MU707822.1:38190-79137 GCA_026770625.1 Nicotiana glauca
TTTTACAAGTTCCAAAGTTTACGAGTTCGAAATTTTACGGTTTCGAATGTTTTGCGGTTCAGAAGTTTATGAAATTTGTGGGTTCGAAAAGTTGTTGGTTCGAAAGTTTATGGCTTCATGTTTATGTATCAAAATTATTTATGAATATTTTTGAGAAAATATTTTCCTTGATTTGCCTACCAAACACCGGAAAATAAATAAGATTACTAGTTATTTTCCGAGAAAATATTTTTTTGAAAAACATTTTCCATGAAAAATATTTTTGGTCATATCAAGCACACCCTAGAATCTTCATCCTTCTCTTCCACATTCCATTTCAGTATCTCAAGAACGAAATTGTAGAGCCGAACCTTTTTGAATAATCTCTCCAAGTTCAAGGGGGTCATGGAATAGGTAAAGATTTTGAATTTCTCGCTAATTGGCCACTTGCTATCATATTTGATTTGATTTGATTTTTTTCCCCTTCTTGACGTGATTGTTGCATTACTGATTTTAATAAATATTTTCCTTACAGATTTTGTTGCACTAATTATTCACCTTTGATTTTGGCTAATTCATTTGCAACCTCAATTCTCGATTGTCTTACCTTTTCCAACTTAGAGGCTTAATAGTTCTCTGACTATAAATACTAGTGCTTTTAAGGCTATAAAGAGGTTTTTTTTGGAGGAATACTTTGGACGATGATTACTCACGACCATTGTAACATTTTACTAAGATTCATTACAGTTGCTGCTTTTCAATTCTCGCTTTGCCGGCTGTGAGTCGAGGCAAAGTTTATTTCTTTTCATCCCTCTCCATATTTGGATTCTTTCATGTTCCTGCTGTTCAAAGTTCATCGCTACGATCTTTGGTTTATTTTGCTGCCGAAACTCTTTTAGCGGGCTATTTATTTGGATTTCTGATTTCCTTATTAATTTGGCACTCTGCAACAGGTTAGTTTCTTGTCGACGCAATTTTTAATCTCTTTTACGTGTTAGTCATGTGTAGAGTAGTCGCTTTTAATTTATGTTGGAACTGCTTGATGGCACGACGCATTCTGTTAGGAAGCGATAAGGTCAGTCTCTCCTCATTTTCGATCTTAAGTGCTCCAATATGCTACATGGTTCAAACTTCAAAGCATGCCTATTTGAATATGAATCTGAATGTATTGCTAGTTATAAGATTCCAGAGTTATAGCCCGGGTGGCCAAAATGCAAAAATCAGTTTATTTTAAGAAGCATTTTTTTTCAAAAGTGCTTTTCTCAAAAATACTTTTGGTGAGAAGCAGTTTGTGTTTGGCTAATTAGTTTGAAAAACACTTCTGAGCAGCAATTCGTGTATGACCAAGCTGTTAAAAATTGCTTCTAAGTGTATTTTTCTCAAAAGTACTTCTCAAAAAAGTGCTTTTGGAGAGAATATACTTTTTTCTGCTTCTCCTCAAAAATACTTTTTTTCCTTCCAGAAGCTTTGCCAAACACTTTAATTTTTGGCCCCAAAAAAACACTTTTGACCAAAAAATAAGCTTGACCAAACAGGCTATTAGCCTGATTTGGTGTTGACCCCTGATTATTTCAAGTACTTTATTGATATGCTATGTCAAATATGTTTTTTTTTTTTTTTGTTTTAACATCATGCTTAATTATTTTAATTAGTTCACCATATCGTTATCATGCCTGTAAAAATTGAATCACAAAGATATTCATTTCATCATCTATGTCGCTGTGAGTTAATCGGTTAAATTAAGTGGTATTTTTAGCCTCTTAAATTTTATTAAGCTTTCTGAGTTCAAAACTTATACTTTCCTATTTTTTCTTTAAGGTAACTTCATCTTTAACGAGAATCTATCCCAATAATAATAATTTCCCCTTTGCATAGCCGCCCGACAATCTGTTTCTTACGAAAAAATCAGCTGGTTGTGTTTATAGCCCCTCATCCATTTGGCTTTTTTTTTTTTAAAAAAAAAACGTTTGGTTTCCAATGCATATGTTTACATAGTGAGATGTGGATTTATTATTTGGTTCAACTCAAGTGAGTTCGAGCGCATTTTGAGTTTTGATCCTAATTCAAAGTTTCACCACGTTGTTCTTTAGTAAAGGACTTGGCCTACTTTTTTTTTTTTCAAACATAACACCACGGATATTATATATATACATAGGCATGGCAGAATATCTTAGGGCACTTACGTTACCTTTGGATGCCAAATGGTTGCAAACATTGATAGATAAAGTTCTATTGCACAAACTCCATGCTTGTCCTTGCAACTTCTTGCTCAACAAAAAAGGGTGGACGTGCATGGTAATAACGTTTAGACGTTGAAACATTTTTAATGGCTTGCTTGGCTAGTATATGGGTCACCATATTCCCTTCTCTAATGCTTCAGCGTTTGGATCTTCAGTTGGTGCATTAGCCATCTACATTCACAGATAATGTAACGAACCAACCGGTCGTTTTGAGCTCTAGCGCGCCATTCAGTAGTCTAAGGCTATGAGCAGTTTTATTTCAGGTATTATGACTTGTGCGCATGGTCGGAATTTCATTTCGGGAAGTTCGGAGGTTATTTGGAAAGAGAATTCTCGTTTTGGAAGCTTTAAGTTGAAAGAATCAACTAAGATTGGATTTCAGAGCAAACGACCTCGGAATCGGGTTCTGAAGGTTCCAGCAGGTTCATATGATGATTTCGAACTTGGGCGTATGCCCGGATCGGGTTTTGGATGACCCGGGAGCGTTTTGGCGCCTATTATGGAAGCTAGCATTTTGGAAGAAATTTCATAAGTTTGGCTTGAAGTGCATTTCACTGTTATCGATGCCCGTTTGGGATTCCAAGTCTGAGAGTAGCTCCGTATGGTGATTTTGGAGTTGGGAACGCAATCGGAAGTGAATTCGGAGGCCCGTAGGTCATTTTAGAGTCATTTGGCTAAAGATAGAAATTTGAAGGTTTTTAAGAAATTCGACCGGAAGTGGACTTTTTGATATCGGGGTCGGATTCCGATTTCGAAAGTTGTAATAGGTCCGTAATGTCGAATATGACTTGTGTGCAAAATTTGAGGTCAATCGAACGTGATTTGACGGGTTTCGGCATCGAATGTAAAGTTCATAAAGCTTGAATTGGAGCGTGATTCATGATTTCGATGTTGTTTGATGTGATTTGAGGCCTCAAGTAGGTCCGTGTTATGTTATGGGACTGGTTTGTGTGATTGGACGGGGCTCCGAGGCCCTCGGGTGTATTTTGGGATGGTTTCGGATCATTTTGGGCTGTTTTAAAATAGCTGGTTCTGGTATCTGGTGTTGTTCTTTGCGTTCGCGAGGATCCTCTCGCGTTCGCGAAGAAGGATTTGGCTTCAGGGACTCTGTCGCGAAGAAGGAAATCTCTGCTGCACAGGTCTGACTTCGGAGGCACATATCTTACAATCTATAAGGAATTTGAAGACGATCCAAAAGTGAAAGTTGTAGCCCTTTGTGTCTAATTTTCATAAATGTAAACCATTTAGCATTTGTATTTGTTTACAAAAAGTTATTCTATCACACTATAGGCTGTCGGGGAAGATAAAGAAGAAATTGTGTTGCATAGGGCTGACTTTGGCTGCTTATATCTCAAAATCTATAAAGAATTGGGAGATAACCAAAACATAAAAGTTGTAGATCTTGGTGTCTTGTTTCCAAAATATTAACCCATTTGTCTTTTGGAGTTTTGAACGAAACGTTATGGCCATTATACTATAGGCTATCTGAGAAAAGTTTCGAAAATGGTTTTTGGAAATTTTCTTCTTCACGAATGCGATGGGGGTCTCGCGAACGCGAATAAGAGTCGTATGGGCAGTGTATAAGTTTAAAGGAATGGGTTTGGGTTATTTCATCTCATTTCCTCCATGGGAGCCGACCTAGGAGCGATTTTGGAGCTCCATTTTCATCATCGTCAAGGTAAGTGATTCCCACATATTGCAAGTTAATTACTTGGATTATATCTAGATTTTAACATGAAAAATCATCTAAATTAGTAGAATTTTGGGATTTTTAAGAAAACCTAGAAAATTTATATTCTTGAATTTTTACCACGATTTTGAGTATGGAATTAAGAGAAAATTATATATTTGAGTTCGTTGGGTAACTTTATCTTCGAAAAATTTAGGAATTCGTGCACGTGGGCTCGAGGGCAATTTTTTCAAGTTTTCGATCGGGGTTAGGCATTGCTATGAATTGGATCATTAGGAGTAATTGAGTATATATTAATGGATTGGTATTATTATTGGCTAGCGTTGGAGCTTTGTGCATCGATTGGAGTCTTCGAAAGAGAATGGAATGCCGATTATGGATTTTTGGAGTGAGGTGAGTCTCCTTTATAACCTTGTAAGAGGGAAATGTCCCCATAGGCGAATTAATTGGTTATGTGCTCCTATTTGTGAGGGCTACATATGCACAAGGTGACGAGAGTCCGTGAGTAGCTACTATTATGTTTAAGTCCGGGTAGTCTAGGACCCAAAAGCATATTATACTTGGAATATTTGTAATCTTATTGTTAGCTCGAACTACTTAAACCAAATCGAATTAATAAATCCATTCTCAAAATGATTTGACTTCTCTCCTTAAATTATTAAAAGAGAAAGTGGCTTTTATTTGAATAATTATTCCCCAATAAATTCTTAATTGTCTATTTGAGCATTTATTTTTATGTATACCTGCGTCGCATGAATGATTCGCGAGCAGGGTGATTGTTTATTTTATGTTGACCGTGTCGTATGAATAGCTCGCGAGCAGGGTAATAGATGCATCTATGGTTCAAGCCGTTCGACCCTCGGCAGTGCACAATTTACTTTTATGTTGGATCGGGCCGTACTTCCCACCTTGAACTTATTAAAGTTATTATTGCCTCTTCATGACTTGAAAGTATTTGGATAAATAATGAAAGGAATTTTTTTTTGGAAATTTCCTATAAACGAATTAATTGTTTATTCGTTTACTTCTATTGGATTAAAATCATTTTTATAGAAATCCCCAATTTAATGTATTATTGACATCATTATTGGACCACTAGTAAGTGTCGAAGTCAACCATCTCGTCTTTACTTTTTTGAGATTAGATGGGATACTCATTGATTATACGTTATTTTCGTACTCATATTACACTTATGTGCATTTTTGTTGCACAGGTTCATGTGTTATTAGTGGCCTATTGAGAATAGCAATGAGGATGATTCTGGGATTAAGTGAGTTGCATTGTTCGAGGCGGTCACAGCTAGTATAGTCCCTTTCCAACATAATATATTTATTTTCTGTCCACTGTATTCCGGACGGATGTTGTATTTTATTTCTGTCTTAGTAAATACTCATGCACTTGTGACATCGAGTTCTGGGATGATTTTGAAATATTTTATATTAATTGCCTATTATTTAATTCTAATTGAAGAAATTATCTTTCTTTTCATTTAAAAAAAATGAAGGAAAAGCTTAATTTTCAAGATTGATAAAAAGAACTTCAACAAGTAATTTGGTTGGCTTGCCTGATAGCGGTGTCCGGCGCCACCACGACCCTTAGTGGAGTTTGGATCGTGACAAATAATTTTAGAGTAGTTAGAGTTATTTTCGTAAGTAAGCTTTATAACCTTAGTGGAATCAGTTTCAATTTTCATCCTCATGAAGTTCATGTCTCTTGCTATTTTTAACCCTTCTAGTATTGCTTGCAGCTCTGCATGGATGTAAGAAACTGCTTGGCATGATTTGTGATAGCCTACAATCTAATCCTCATTGTTATTTCGAAAGATTCCTCCAAGTCCCGCCTTGCTACTCTTGTTATCAAAAGCACCATCACAATTTAATTGAATAAAACCTTTGTTAGGCTTTATCCAACTAATTTCAACCTTGATTGGTTTTTCCACAAAAGGATTCCTTGCAATGAAGAAGGTAAATTCCCAAGATGCATGTATAACCTTTTTTATGTCTAGGTTATTCAAGTTATTGATATTATTATTGTTCCTGTTTTTTCATAGTTCCCATACACAATAGGAGATTATGGTAGTCCACTTCCCGGGATAATTGCAATTCTTAATGAAGGAATCTCTTACTTTAGCTAGCCAGTCTATATTATGCTCAATATCTAAAGGAGGTAAGCCCATTTTTTCCTAATAGTGTACTGAGATAAAACATCTAGTAAAGATATGCCATATGTCCTCAAGTTTTGCTCTACAGATTGTGCATTTGGGATCAATATTGATACCTATTTTAGCTAGGTAGGCCTGACAAGGAATACGGTTATGCATGCATTGACATAAATAGAATTTAATTTTATTTGGGCAATGGAGCTCCCAAATCTATTTAATAGGCCTTGTGGTAGGGTCATATTCATGGATTAATTTATAGCAAGACTTAGTCGTAAAAATACCTGAGGAATTAGGATGCCAACTTATTTTGTCAGTTGTTGAACCCTTGCTAGGAATAGGAGTGGAGAGGATGTTGTTAAGGATATTATCGGGTAGTTAAAAAAAGATGACCTTGCTATTCCATTCATTCCTTTGAATTAGGTTTTTTAAACATCATGATCATTTTTGGTGAGAGGACCTTCAATTAGGCTTCTAAGTGGTTTAGAATTGTAAATCCAATTGTCGTTCCAAATGTAATGTTGGAGTTGGTACAAGGCTGCCATAGAATTCCCTTATTACAAACTTTCCAACCTTGCAAAATAGATTTCCAGATGAAGGAGAAATTATGTAGGGTAATCCTAGTGCCATATTTAGATAGTAAAATTTAACCTAGGGTGATGAAGTATTATTTAGGAGTCTCCAAAAAAGACTAGAAAGAAGGGCAAGATTTTTAGATTCTGCTTTATGAGTCCCTAAACCTCCCTCAGTTTTGTCCCTAGTAACAACTTGCCAATTGATTAAGTGAAGCTTTTTGTTGGAATTAGTGGAACCCTAGATAAAGTCCCTTTGGACCTTGTCAATCTTTTTTAGTACTTTAGGAGAAAGAAGAGTGTATTGTATAGAGTGTGCAGGGATAGCACCCAAAGTGCTTGAGGCCAAAGTAGTTCTTCCTGCCATGTTCAGGAAGGAACACTTCCAGTGTGATAATTTGAATTACATTTTGTCAATTATAAACTGAAAGTCTTTAGCCCTAGGGGTGTGACTAAGAATTGAAAAGCCTAGGTAATTGCCAAAATTCTTCGTTCATTTAATACAAAAGAGTTTTTTTTTTAAAAAAAATTAAGTCAGGGGGGGTAGTAGATTGGTAGCACAATTTTGGACTTTGTTTTGTTAATGTCAAGACCAGATTCAGTGCACAAGAAATCAAGACAATTTTTTTATACATAAACCTATTTTTTTTTTGTTAACTTTGCCCATTAGGGTAATATCATCCGCAAAGAAGATGTGGGAGAAGTTTGAGGTCCTATTGTAACGTATCAATTTGATAATTTATTAGTCGAGATAATAATTCAAGGCAAAGAATAAAAATATAGGGGGAAAGGGAGTCACCTTAACGAATTCCTCGACTTGGTTGGAAGAAGCTAGTTCTCGCTGTTGATACCCAATTTTTCCCTAAGTATTTTTATACCCAAAATAATTCTAAAATAACATATTGTTGCATATATAAGCACACCCAAGAGTTTTAGCATTTTTAAATGATTTTTAAACCAATTTATTACCTGTTTTAATACAACAAAATCTAATAATTATTCCCAAAATTATTATTCTTGGTAAATAATTTATTCTATTCTCATATTTATACCAAAATATAATTAAGGTAATTTTCGCATATTTTTTACAAGTTCGTTTGGTATTTTAAAACTAAATTACATATTGTTGCAATTATAGCCTATCTTGTAATTTATGGCATTTTATATTTATAAAATTAGTCCCAGTATTTTTTTATTAATATTTATATAATATTCATTTATCCAGTACTCTTAATCTGCTTTTTAAAATCGTATTACTATTTTATAAAAAATTTAAAAGGAAAATTAGCTATTTACGACCTAGCCCCAATTACATTTCAATTATAGTCAAATTGGCACCCCTATTCAATCCAATTCAGCCCCAAAATTGAGACCAAATCACCCCAGCCCAATTTCGTCCTAACCCGACCCAGTACCCATTTAAACCAAACCCGTTCGTTTTCTTCTAATCTGAGCCGTTGATCATTTTGATCAACGGCCCAGAGCTCCCCTTTCCTTTTTTTAATTCCAAACGACCTCTCGCCCTACCACATTATTCACCAAACTCCGCCCTCGAATCCCCCTCTTCTCTCAACTCTCTCAACTCACCTCAAACCTTAGCCGCCGCCTCTTGTAGAAACCCTAATCCATGGCTCCCCGAACTCATCGGAGGCCTACACCGGCCTCCCATGGCTTGTATGTGCTCATCTCTGGGGTCTTATGACCAGACCTTGAAGGGGGTCTCGACCAAGATTTTGCTCGATGGCTGTTCTCCGGTCATCTTCAACTTCTGTCCGGCCAGCCATGGCCATTCGAGTTCAATCTTCGACTGTCCTGCTCAGATCAGGAGCTTTCAAAGACTTTCCCATCTCCTGGGTTTCTTATGAAACCCTATCTCTAAGGTTCCTTCGATTTATTCTTAGATCTGCTCCAGATCTATGTGTGTTTGAACTTTGTGAGCATGTTTCTCGAAGTTTCCCCAATTTTTGCTTTCAAAACTCTTTGTTCTTTAACTATGGTTTATGTTAAGTTATTTTTAATCTCCTCCCTTGTTCTTGGCATGTTACTGTACTTTGCTGGTTTGTTTCCCTTATCTGAGTAAGCATGTTGGAAAACCCTAATTTTGTGATTTTTGTTTGAGTCTGTTTGTTAAGGTTTCATTCGATTCATACGCTTATTATCTCTAGATTTATTTGATGTTAAAAACCCTAATTTTGGGGATTTACTTGAGTTCCTGAGACTATCTGTTTGGTTTATTGATTAATAGTTAAAACCTTAATTTTTAGGGGTTTTCACATGAAACTTTGAAATTGCTTGTTGTTTTACCTATTTGTCGTGTCTAAACTCAACTGATTTGAAAACCCTAGTCTCCTTGGGATGCTATTCGAGTCCTGTGGGGTTGTTTGTGCAGCTTGTGTGTTTGAAATTATTCAACTTGATTCCTTGTTTCAACATTTCTTTTCTCTATATGTTCTACGTTTGTGCCACCTGACAAACTCGATTATGATTCTCACTCGACTCTTTGCATGTTTTCATTTCCTTCTCTCTCTATTATACACTGAAGCCTTACTAGCATGTTTTGAATGTCTGCTCTATGTTATTGCTGTATGATGTTTCTTTTGCCATATCTTGGCCTCACATGTCTGCTATTTGTGCATGCATTATATACTGAGTTCATTCTATGATTTATTTTTTTTAACTCGAAATTGATTTCAAAAACTTTTCCTTCCTTGAGATCCTGATATTACTAGCCTGTGAAATTTTAATTGATTCTCTTCCTTTGATTGGCCTCACTGAATATTTCCAAAAATAACTTCAAATCCTTTACTTAGACTTAATTGCCTATTGTATGACTTTACTGTTTCTTTTATGGCAACAACCATTCTACTTACAATATTGATTCTCCTTTCCTTATTTGGATCCTGTTAGTATCCGTTTGAATAAGAATCCCCTGATTAAAGGGGAGTCTTATGCTAATTGATTCTGATTTGTGATCATGCCCATATTTGTGTTGGATTTGTACTTATTACCTTACTCTACTCGTTTTCAAAAAGCTATAAATACTCTCATCCCTTTCCTTTGAACACACGAACACAGACAAACAATCTGAGTTCAAAATACGCTCTTACACTTAAAAATTCTCTCTCTCTTTCTGCTACTTGTGCTGCTGTGGACTCTTGCTTGCTCTACTTTTCTGCACTTTGTTTCTCTACTGGTATGTCCTAGTTAATTTTCAAGATTGATCAACAACATGTTTTCATTCCTGTCTACGTCTGTTCATGTTTTCCTTAGTTAACATGTGTTATTAGCATGCTGTAACATGTTTCCCTTTCCTATGTAATTCAATGCTTAATTCACATGTGCATCTTTTCAGTTGTTTTTTATCTATTTGATACTTTATGAATACCAAACCCTCATATCCCCTTTTATGCTTTAAGGTATGGTTCAGAAACATGGCAATGTCTGAAATCATCGTCCATGGATATGAACTAGGCACTTTTGGTCCCTAAGCTTTGTCAATTCCCCACCCGCATCCCCTTATTGTGTGTGTGTGTTGAGTAACAGCCTTGGCCTGCCAGTATTTCTGATTATTGTTCAGGCTATGGCTTGACCTCCAGTAGGTCTTTACTCCCTAAATGTTTGATCAATAGGTTTGGTCAGGGGTGTGCCAGTCTATTTTGTGGCTGGGCATGACCACCAGCTTGCCTGGGTATCCCTTATCCCTTCTTTTGCACTTACACCTCATTCTTAGAACTTAAGTTTTGCCCCTCTTGTGTGAGCCTTGCCTTGGGACCCTGGAGCTCCCTCTGAATTTGGACACATAAGGGCTGGCCCTTCCATACTGCACAACTCAATTTCTGTTCAACATCTTGGGTGTATGCACTGCCTGGGGTTCTTGAAATCCCTTAGATCTCTAAAACACCCTAGATGAGAGAAGGCTTCAAAATCTGGATCTCGGAAGTGGCTCAATCTCATATTATTAGGCCTCAAGTCGGGATTAGGCTGCTCCGATGTAGCTGACAGTTTCTGATGTATTTTTAATTCCAGTTTATTTCTTTTGGGCTGTAATAACTTGTATAAACTCGGGGATCTTAGTAAAAAGGGGGATGAGATTTAATTTTTATGCAACAAGGGTAGAAATCCTACCTATAGGAGTTTTTTATTATTTTGTGCAATTTCACACCTAGAAATCATGCTTATAGGGTAACTTTAATTTCTGCAAACACACCTAGAAATCCTGCTTATAGGTTAACTCTTAATTCCTGCAAATGCATCTAGAAATCCTGCCTATAGGCTAACTTTTAACTTCTGCAAACTCGCATCTAGAAATCATGCCTATAGGATTCATTCAGAATTTCTGCATCTCCGTGCATAGATATCCTGCCTATAGATCGTCTTCTAAATTCGTATAAAATATGGTCTATAAACTATTGCATTCTACATTTATAAACACCACTAGGCAAACAGTTCATAGGTTTAATAATAAAAGCCGCATATAGATACCATGATCATAAGACTTTTGTTAATGTCTAAAAAAAGGGTTATCCAAATAAGTAAGTGTATAGAAAGCATGCCTATAGGAAATTTTGAATCTGAATAGAGGTAATATTAATTGTTGAACTTGTAATGCCCTGTTAAAATTTGGTAAACCCTTTAGTTTGCATCTTCTTCTAAAATCAGTATATAACAAGCCTAGCTTTAACCAACACTTAGATGCTCAGCTAGATTGATTTTAGTCAACTGCATTCGAGTAAGCCTAATGTAGACTTTTCGCCTAAAAATATGCGTTGAACCAGTCCGCTCGTCGCTTTATTTAATTAAAACCAAAATCAGTATGTGTGAGACATGCTAAACTTTGTGATTTTTTATGGTTTATGGAGGCATATTTGAGCCTTGTTTGCTTATCTGTTTTCCTCTATTTGCAATTACTTGTTTTGGTTGACGCCTTAGCATTTTATCCTTTGAAACTTGTCAAAGCCTCAAATCCCTTTCCCTTTAGGATTAGTAGTCCATTTTGCCTCCGAGACTGATAGGATTGGGATGGGTAATGTCATGCCATAAGTAATAATACCATTCCGCGCTTTAATACTTTAACGGGGTGGGAAGGGTAGACATGGAGATGATGATAACACGACAACACTATGCGTACAATTGGGCACTAGTGTTGTGTGAATGATCCATGTAATGTAGAAACCTAGGACCCCCTCCCTCTTTATTAGTTGTTATTTTCAGGTTTTCAAAAGCTGTATAATCTTTTTTAAACTTCCGCTTCTTTTCATTTCTTTTAAGTTACTTACCTCAATTATTTGACTCTTTCCCTTTATTTGTGCATCTCTTCTTTAATCACAAAATCGCTTCCTTCCCAAACTTCAACTCTTTTAAATCCTTTTTGTGCTTTTTATGTATAACTGTTATGTGAAAGATTCTTGTATTTACAATGCTTGCTTGTCTACTTGTTTGGTTGCATTTAAAGTTACAATTGTAGCATGGCCGGGAACCACACTAGTGGATCTTGAGGGGTGCCTAACACCTTTCCCTCGAGATAATTTTTAGCCCTTACCCAAACTCTGGTTTTCATCTCAAATTCTTTTTTTTTAAAGTGTCCTAATGCACTATAATCATTAGGTGGTGACTCTCCAAAAATCCAAAACTCAATTCCCAACGGGAATAGAGTTCTTCTCCCAAATGTCGTAATCCCGATTTTGCAAGAAAAAGGGGGCATCGACAGCATGGCGACTCTGCTAGGATTTTTAGGCTTACCATTGCATGCTATATGTGACTTTATTGCTTTTTTTTACTGCTTTTGTTTAAAGCCTTTATCTGAAACTGACTTATTTCTTTTGCTTCTTTTTCTTTAATTACTTTCATTTACCGCTTTCCCGTCAATGTTGTTGTAATTTTGACCAATCATTGTAAACTTTATTGTATGAACGTGAAAATACATGTCAATTTGTTTCATTCTTGTAAACTGCATCTTCAGCATCATATTCCACTCGTACCAAAAAAATACTATAGCAACGCTTATAATGAGTAGTTGCACGCTTCCAATACTATCACCCCCTAAATTTGGCAAAGGCATATTTGCAGTAAAACCAGTCGATCAATGGTGCAATCGATGGTTCCATGACTTTCCCTCTAGATTTATCCGCTCACGGGCACATGTCTAATACCTCAATAGAAACCTCACTCTGTTTAAACTGTACATGCATCATGGTCAAACCTAGCTGAGTCAGTTATGTTGTCTACATAATGACTCATTAAGATAGCCTTATCCAAAGTCCACCGGGTTTCCTTGAAACCCAAACGTACACCTCCATATTCTGTGCATTTATTTGGAGAACTTAAGTGCTTGCTATGCTAATTATTTGTTTAAATAGTCGAGTCCAGTGGGGGTAAGGGCCTAACGCTTTGTTTTGCAGAAAATGAGGCACGAAGTCCCCAGATTTGGCATGGTAACCAACATTCATCCAAGGCTGCTGAATTGGTGGAAAGACCTCCATTCTAGTGATCAGACACTCGTCCGCAAGTACTTAGGAAATTTGCCTTCTCTTCTAGAGATTCAGCCTAACAACAGAATCATAGAGGCTGCGACATTGTTCTGGGATAGTGACAAGTCCGTGTTCCGCTTCGGGGACATTGAAATGACTCATTTGCTTGAAAAAATAGGAGATTTAGCTGGTATTCCTTAGGAGACTTCGGGTTTGCTTATGCCAGAGAATCGCAAAGGAAGGGGTTTCCTTAAGATGATGGGACTGAATAAGAACCCACACTTAACATGTTTGAAAGACTTTTACATCCCATTTGACTATCTACACGAAAGGTACGTCCATAACAAATCATACCGTACCTATTCAGACGAGTTCACCATCACCTCATTGGGACATTTCCATAGAAGGGTCATCATTTTCATGTTTTGCTTTTTGGGAATGATGGTGTTCCCTATGAAGAAGGCTAGGATCCACACCAAACTGGCCATGGTAACCAAGACTTTGATGAAGGGATTGGGGGAAAACTTTCAGCATAGTGCCCATGATCGTCGCCGAGATATACAACAGGGCAGTCATTTTGAGGGTTGCAACTTGTTCCTTCAGTTCTGGCTCGTGGAACACCTCCAGAAAGGGGAATACCGACAAGAGATCCTACGCAAAGATTGGGATGACCACATCGCCTTCCACCAGCCAAGGCATACGAATTATATGCCTAAAATGTTCGCTCAACCAGAGGACGCTAGAGGATGGGTAGAATTGTTCGAAAACCTGAAAGAAGACCAGGTACAATGGATGTTTGAGTGGTTCCCCACGAATGAGTTCATTGTTCGATCCCGAGATGCACCATTTCTCATACTAATTGGTTTGGGAGGAACTTATCCCTACGTTCCTCTCTGAGCCATGAGGCAGGCTGGAAGAAAGCAAATCATAGCAAGGGTCGACAAAATGAGCCACTTCAGAGCTGATTTCCAGGACGATGATAGCCCTCACAAGTGCCAAGCTCAGCATTTGTGGCATTGCAAACTCGTTTTGGGGAAAGAATCTATTGAACCAGACAACTATCATGCCGGTTATGTGCCGCACTATTCAGGTTGGTTAGAAGACAATGGCATGGGTCAGCCAGGATTCGTTCGAGGTCACAGAATTATCGACGAGCACACTGAAGCACGGGTTAAGTATAACCAACTGCACAAGAGAATTCGAGAGTGTGAAAGTGAGCACCGAGAAATACAAGAATCCCATCAGAAGCTGATTGAGCAGTGGAAAGACATGGCTGTTAGTGCCAACAAACGACTAGGGTATTTTGGAGTGGGGTCTAGTAGAGCTGGAAGGGAAGTTCATCAAAAGAATTGAAGATTGTCAAAACACTAAAGGAAATGTAGGTGGACATCTGGCCCGAGCTTATTTGCTGCTAGGACTACGCGAGCTGGTGAAGCTATTCGAGGAAGACGAAGATGCCAAATCTAGGGAAGGTCCTTCTGGGACCAAGCAGTTAGGAGTATTTTATTTTGCTTCAATGATGTAATAAGGACGATGGCCACTAGTGACATTTTTACTTTCCATTGTCTAGAGTCGTTTTGGATTCGTCCTGTTTTATCAATAAAATGAGGCATTTAGCATTATAAGTTCTCCAAAGCTATTTGTCTCTAGGCCTACCTTTGGCACAACGAGGCACCAAAATTAGGACGCGATTTATATTCTTGCACAATATGTTTAAATACTGCAACATTTTTTCTCATAACCCGCACTAACTTGTTACCTTTTTGTTTTTCTTTTATTTTTTTATTCCCCTCCCCAAAGGTTAGTTCGTGCATTCTGACACCATCGTCATACTCCACAAGATCCAAGGGCCCTCCACCTCCTCCTACTCCGAGTCCTATCCGGAACAAGAACAAAGGTAGAATGGGAGATCCAAGCAACAGAAATGAGATTGAAATGCCTCAAGGTATCCCGGTTGCTAAGGAAACTGCTACTCAACTGGAGCAAAAGCTGTTGAAATTCCGAAAAAAGCTGGATCGGGTTCGAAACTTGGCGAACCTATCATTTTCCCTCACCGCTCCTGATGTCAACACCCAGAATCCCACACCTCCACAAAACACACCACAACCACAGATACAACCCACTCATACCTAACACTGTAACACATGCCACACTCCCAACAACACTCCACTACTCATTCCCGAGCCACTGAACGCCACAAATAACCATTCCCACAACACTCCTATTTTTATGGATAATGTACCCCACTACACCCCACCAATCTCAAATGCACCTGAGTTTGATGAAAAAGACTCCCTTATCAGGAACTTAGCAGCAGAACTCAAGAAATTAACCAGCCGAGTTCAGGGCATGAAAGTTAACAAAGGTATTGAAGGATTAAATTATGAAGACCTATGCATTCAACCAGATGTTGAACTTATGGAGGGGTACAAACCTCCCAAGTTCAAAATGTTTGATGGAACAGGAGATCCCAGAGTCCACCTGAGGACATATTGCGATAAGATGGTTGGAGTTGGAAGGGATGAGAAGATCCGTATGAAGCTCTTCATGAGAAGCCTGAAGGGAGATGCTTTATCCTGGTACATCAGCCAGGACCCCAAGAAATGGACGAGCTGGGTGAGCATGGCATCCGATTTCATAGATAGATTCCGATTCAATATGGAGAATGCACCGGATGTATTCTACATACAGAATTTGAAGAAGAAGCCCACCGAAACATTCCGCGAGTATGCTACTCATTGGAGGTCAGAAGCTGCAAAAGTCAGGTCGGCCCTAAAGGAAGAGTAAATGAATAGATTTTTCGTCTGGGCTCAGGATCCCCAATATAACGAGAGGTTGATGCTGATCGAGGGTCAAAAGTTCTCCGATATCATAAAACTTGGAGAAAGAATCGAAGAGGGCATTAAGAATGGTATGGTTACAAATCTTGAAGCATTGCTGGCCACCAATAAGGCTTTACAGACTGGGGGCACGTCCAAAAAGAAGGATGTAAGTGTCGTAATGGTCGCACAAGGAGCCAAATCACCACCAAATACCACACTTACCCATCACCTCCACTTACATATCATCCCATCCCGAATTACCAAGAACCCGCACCCTCCTATCCACCTCTCGTTTACCAATCCTCTCCACATCTCACATATTAACCCACCTCACCCAGATACTCTCAACCAGCACCTGTTTACCAAGCTTATAATGCTCAACCCTCTCACTACCAATCACCACCCACCCGTCAAAATTTCCCAAGACCTAGACCAAATTTTGATCGCAAACCTCCTAGACAATACACAGCCATCGCTGAACCAATTGACCAGCTATATGAGAGACGTAAAGCTGTTGGTTATGTCACTCCTATCCCAGCCAAAGCTCCAGAAAATCCTTCCCAGTGGGTCGACCCCAACAAGACCTGTGCGTATCATTCCGGCGTGAAGAGACACACCCTTGACGAGTGCCATTCATTGAAGGACAAGATTCAAACCCTGATCGACAATAACGTCATAGTAGCAAAGGAGCCTGCTCCTAATGTTCGTAATAACCCTCTGCCTGACCACAAAGGTAGAGACATTCACATGATCGAGATCGAAGATGACTGGGACCCGAAAGGGTCGATAGGTTTGATTGCTGAGGGGGATGAACCAAAGAAACTAGCGGTTACACTTAACCTAATTGTTGTGCAGAATCAGCCCTCTAGGGATGGTGAAGTAAATATGTCTATACCTCTTAAATTTGAAGCGCCTCCTTCTGCAAAGGCGCCCGGGCCAATCGAGGTTGAATTTGGAGTTCCAAAGGCACCTGCACCCTTTGAAGTTGCTGTGTTACCACCAAGGATGCCTATTCCTGTGGCAATGTCAGACATAACACTGTTTCACTCAAATGCCATACCATGGGATTACACTGCTGAGGCTAAGAGGAAATGAAAGACCAATATAGGAGAAATAATTGTCGCGCAAGGAATGACCAGAACAGGGAGGGTTTACACCCCAGAGCACCTAGCCGAGTCCAGTAAGCACGCCCAAGGACAGTACAATCTTTGGAGGAAAATACAGGCTAAGGAGTGCTCAGTTGCAGAACAGTTGAACAAAACACCAGCACAGATATCTATACTGGCTCTTCTACTGAGTTTTGACGCTCACAAGAATGCCCTAATGAAGATACTGAGCGAAGCTTATGTGCCCAGCAATATAACTGGGGGTGAAATGGAGAACATGGTGGGGCAAGTGCTGGAGAGCCATAAAATAACCTTCCACGAAGATGAGCTGCCGCCGGAAGGATTGAGCCACAACAAGGCACTGCACATCACCGTGCAATGCGAAGATTATTTTATCACTAGAGTGCTGATCGATGGAGGATAGAGCCTCAACATTTGTCTGCTGATAACTCTCAGAACTTTGGCAAATGCCTACACGAGATCAAAGATGGGGCTATTAATGTCAAGGCCTTCGATGGGTCGTAGAGATCTACTATTGGAAAAATCAGACTATGCTTACAAATGGGGCCAACATGGTTCGACGTCGACTTCCAAGTAATAGACGTCCCGACATCCTACAATCTGCTATTAGGACGGCCCTGGATCTACGCTGCTGGAGCCATAGCATCGACCCTGCATCAAGCGGTAAAGTTTGAATGGAATCACCAAGAGGTGATCATTCATGGCGATGGTAGTAACCCCATATATAGTCACCAGACCATCCCAATGATTAGAGGCAGAAGTAGAATAGGTGGAGAAACATACCACCACATCGAAAGGGTCAACGCTGTAGATAAGGATAAGTGATGGGATAACAAGATCGAAAGTATCCTGAATTGGTGTGGGTACGAGCCTAGAAAGGGACTTGGTAAAAATCTGCAGGGGATCACTAAGCCCATCAAACTAAAGAAGCATGGTACTACATTTGGCTTAGGGTACGTTTATACTTGGGAAGAATTCCAGAGCTGGTCGCCACTATGGCGCGGTCCCTACTATCCATAGGAGCTTCCGATAGCTAGCCCGGAGCAAACCTTCCAACCAGTAGATACTATATATGGGTCAGAGGAAGATGAAGTGTTGGCAGCCTTGAAGAATCTGTTTCTGGAGGATGATGATATGGATTGCTGTGTTCTTTTCGAGAATGAACGGGAGGAAGGCCCTTCCATACAAGCTGTCAACCGGGGAGACCGCCTCAGCAATTGGTCAATTAGGACCGTCAGGGTCCGGAAGGCTTCGAGGTAGCAAGGCTAAACAAAAGCACCATGCATTTCATTTTTTAGCTTACTTTTACAGTTGATTTTCTTTCCGCATTATCTTTAATTTCGAAAAGAGCTCCGATGTTTCGAACAATTATGAAAAGCATTTCAGTTTATCATATATCGCGCATTTATTATTTTCTCTATCATTTACTCTATTTTTATATAACATTACTATTACTTATCTTGATGATGAACCAACGATTGTGACTTGCAACGAAACTACACAACACAAGGACATAGACTCAGAGGAAGATGAGATACCTGAAAAGGTCGTCAGAGAAGTTGAGAATTTTGAGAATAGACCTAAGTCTAACCTGGAAGAAACTGAGGTCATTAATTTGGGAGATACAGAAAATGTCAAAGAAACTCGCATTAGTATTCACCTGTCGCCATCAGAAAAGGAAGGATATACGGAATTTCTAAAGGAATATGAGGACATATTCGCCTGGTTGTATGATGATATGACTGGTCTCAACATGTCCATTGTAGCTTATAAACTGCCAACAGATCCAACCTGTCCATTGTAGCTTATAAACTGCCAACAGATCCAACCTGTCCGCCGATAAAACAGAAGCTAAGATAATTCAAACCCGACATGAGTTTGAAAATCAAAGAAGATGTTACTAAGCAAGTCAAAGCCAAAGTTCTCAGGGTGGTGGAATATCAAACGTGGTTAGCCAATATCGTGCCGGTACCAAAGAAGGATGGGAAGGTTAGAATCTGTGTCGACTACCAGGATCTTAACCGGGCCAGTCCCAAAGACGACTTCCCCTTGCCAAACATACACATTCTTATCGACAACTGCGCCAAGCATGAGTTGTAGTCTTTTGTTGATTGTTTCGCTGGATACCATCAAATATGGATGGACGAGGAAGATGCAGAGAAAACGGCTTTCATCACGCCATGTGGGGTGTATTGTTACAAAATGATGTCGTTTGGGGTTAAAGAATGCTGGTGCCACCTGTATGAGAGCCATGACTATTATCTTTCACGACATGATACACAAGGAGATTAAGGTATATGTGGATGACATCATCGTTAAATCCAAGAAAGCCACTGATCATATGGAAGATCTGAGAAAGTTCTTCAACAGACTGAGAAGGTACAATCTGAAATTGAATCCCGCCAAGTGTGCATTCGGGGTTCCTACTGGAAAATTAATGGGTTTCATTACGAGTCATCGAGGAATAGAATTGGACCCATCAAAAGTCAAAGCCATCCAAGAATTGCCACCACCAAAGAACAAGAAGGATGTGACGAGTTTCTTGGGAAGACTCAACTATATCAGCTGGTTCATAGCTCAGTCCATAGTCATTTGTGAACCTATCCTTAAAATGTTGAAGAAAGACGCTGCTACTAAATGGGCTGACGATTGTCAGAACGCCTTCGATAAAATCAAGGAATACGTTTCAAAACTACCAATCTTGGTTCTGCCTGATCCAGGGAGGCCTCTATTGCTTTATCTCGTGGTTTTGGATGGAGCATTCGGTTGTGTTCAGGGACAACATGATGAAACAGGGAGGAAGGAGCAAGCCATCTACTATCTCATTGTCGCTTTATTAATTAAGACCAAAATCAGTACGTGTGACACATGCTAAACTCTGTGATTTTTTATAGTTTATGGAAGCATATTTTATCATTGTTTGCTTGTCTGTTTCCCTCTATTTGTAATTACTTGTTTTGGTTGACGCCTTAGCATTTTATCTTTTGAAACTTCTAAAAGCCCCAAATCCCTTTCCCTTTAGGATTAGTAGTCTATTTTGCCACCAGGATTGATAGGATTGGGACGGGTAATAGCATGCAATAAGTAACGATACCATTCCGTGCTTAAATACTTTAACGGGGTGGGAAGGGTAGACATGGAGATGATGATCACACGATAAAATTATGCGTACAATTGGGTACTAGTGTCGTATGAATGATCCATGTAATATATAAACCTAGGACCCCCTCCCTCTTTATTAATTGTTATTTTCAGGTTTTCAAAAGCTGTCTAATGTTTTTTAAACTTCCGCCTTTTCATTTCTTTTAAGTTACTTGCCTTAATTATTTGACCCCTTCCCTTTATTTGTGTATCTCTTATTTAATCACAAAATCTCTTCCTTCCCAAACTTCAGCTCTTTTAAATCCTTTTTGTGCTTTTTATTTGTAACTGTTATGTGTAAGATTCTTGTATTTGCAATGCTTGCTTGTCTACTTGTTTGGTTGCATTTAAAGTCACAATTGTAGCATGGCCAGGAACCACACTAGTGGATCTTGAGGGGTGCCTAACACCTTCCCCTCGAGATAATTTCTAGCCCTTACCCAAACTCTGGTTTTCATCTCAAATTATTTTTTTAAAGTTTCCTAATGCACTATAATCATTAGGTGGCGACTCTCCAAAAATCCAAAATTCAATTCCCAAACGGGAATAGAGTTGTCCTCCCAAATGTCGTAAATCCGATTTCATGAGAAAAAAGGGTACGTCGACACTCACACTATTAATTATTATACTCATGGAGCTTGTACAAATGCAGTGCATTATTAGACGGGATATTTTAGGGGGGAAATTTAAAAAACTTGAGAGTTTTATAAATAAAGGACCATTGCAATCGGTCAAAAGCTTTTTCTAAGTCTAATTTAATGATCATGTCAAATTTGGATTTCTTATTTTTGTGTAAATTGTTCATGATCTCTTGGATTATAATAGCATTGTCACACGCTCTCCTATTTTTAATGAAACTAGTTTGCATTAGGCTTATAATATAAGGAAGGTAAGGTTTGATCCTATTAGCAATAATTTTTGTAAAAATTTTATAGGAGGTATTGCAAAGGCCAATTGGCCAGAAATTTTTGAGGTTATTAGCATTGGGAAATTTAGGTATTAGATAAACAAAAGTAGCATTGAATACATTAGGAAGTGATTAAGATTCAAATACTTTGTGCTAATAGCTATTAATGGAGGGGCCAATAGTATGCCAATATTTTTGATAAAAAAAAGGATGAATGCCATCCGGACCCGGAGCCTTAAAGGGTTTAAAAGAGAATAGGGCATTGGAAATTTCAGAATAATTAAGAGGATTGTCAAGGCTACTTAGATCAACTATTTTATGGAGGCCTCATTAAGGTTAATGTTATTAGGGGAAGATATTTGTGAGGTCCTAAAGGCATTTTTAAAGAAACTTAGCACATTGACTAGAATTAAATTGGGATCCAATATCCTTTGACCATTATCGTCAGTAATATACATAATAGCACAATTTGAAGCCATTATATGAAAGAACTTGGTATTAGCCTCACCTTCGTTAATCCAGCTTATTCTAGAGCGAAATTTCGAGAAATCATGTTCCATTGAGAGAATGGAATTGTACTCATTTTGTAAATTATATTTCAGATCTTGTAAGAAATGGCTCTTGTGATAATTAGGAGAGCATTGGATGCCACTTAGTTTAGCTAGAATCCTTTTTTTCTTTTTGAAAATGTCACCAAAGGTCTCATTTTTCCGATTAATGACTTCACTTCTAAAAGTGTCTTGAGCATCGACAAGATTATCATTAATCAAATAGTGCTTAACTAGATTAATGAAATCTGGATGCCTATACCAAACTGTTTCTAGGTGAAAGGGTTTATTAAAGTGATTAATATTTTTTTGGCAAAGAGTCAGTAGTAAGGGGTTGTGATCCGAGTGTGTTTTAGGAAGATTAACTACCACAGCTTAGAGGTATAAGGATAGCCAGTCCTCATTAATAAAATTTTTGTCAAACCTTTCTAAAATGAGTCACTTAGATTAGACCAAGTATGCTTAGGTCCTTTATACCCTAGGTCTAATAGACGATATTTGTTAATACTGTCCCAAATAGAGTTGTTACGTCTACGATTAACAAGATTACCCCTAGTTTGTCATTAGAACTAATCACGTCATTAAAAGCTCCCTACCAACCAAGGTCCTTTGTAGTTAGCATTAATATTTTATAAATTATTCCAAATGATATGTTGGTCTATTTTTGTACTAGCGTAAATAGAAGAGAATAACCAAGTGGAGTGGGAAGGAGTTACCTCAATCAGTACATGGATTTATACATCCCTCCTAACGAAGTTTTGCACCTTAACAAGACTAGCATCTCATAGAATAACCATACCTCAAGATTGACCATCACTTGGAACTTCTATAATTTTAGAGAAAGCATAGTCACTTAGGAGAGAAAAGTGACTTTCCATTCTAGTTTCTAGCAAGGTAACCATGCACGCACTGTGGGTGTCTATCATCTCTCTAAAGTTGTTCCTAAAATTTTCATTGTTCCCCCCACGAATGTTCCAAATGATAATATTTGTAGGTCTAAATATCATGGCTTGGTTGTTGGTTGGACCATTGTCCGTTTGAGTTTGAAACACTGGATTCCTCCTTTGGCTGAAGACTAGGATCATTCCCTACTGTAGGATCTTGTGGAGGCCTCACATCCATTGAGCATTTGTATAGAGCTGGGGGCAATTGATCACATACCTTTTCTCTAGGAGGTCCCTAAAGAGATAGACTTTTACCTCGTTTAGGCTTGAAAATTCTAGGACTGGACCTGACCCTAGTAGGTTTATCTCCTCTTCCTCTTCCATTAGGACATTTTCTGGTTCTAGAGTATTAGAAGGGACTAGGACTGGTGGATCTAAGTTTGCTACTGGAGGTGGGACAACTTGAGGTATTTGGAGTGGTGCAACTTATGGATTTGCTGGTTGGACTGGATTTGCATGGGGGGAGGTTGCATATTGTGGCTGCCCTAGGCTTGTGGGTTGATCGATGATAGGGACCCTGACATAATGATGGGATTCATGTGTGCCTCATGGCTTGGACTTGATCCAAGTTCATCGACGATGCAAGTGGACGAAGTATGTTGTTCATCCATACGTGATTGAGGTAGTTGTTCATTCCTATATGCATTCCTTCCGATACTAGTTGGGCTAGAAAGTGAGAGTTTTGAAGGACTATCACTGTCTCGTAGGCATCGAGTATCATGTTGAAGGTTATAAAAGGGCCCATTAGAGCTTGTTCCACCCATAAGAGTGGTTGATGGTCTTGGGGTAGTGGTGGTTGGATGTAGAAGATTTGGCTGTTTGTTTGAGAGTTTGGAGGAATTGGAGCATTTGCCATGGTTATGGCTCTTTGATGTATCGCTATGTGATCTAGTCAGAACCTTCTTCTTTGGGAGATTGGAATTCTTGGCATCTTTGTAGAGAGGTTGGTCGTTTATATTATGAAGGAAAAGAGTATTGTCCTCCACTATTTTTGAATTCTCCAAAGAAGTAGAGTCAGTAATTATAGTAGAGTCTAACATCATATCTTGGATATTTCCAGTGGTATTTGTAAGATTTTGTTTAGATTTGGAATGGAGATCGTGGTTGATTGGTTCATCCATTTGTGCAAATTCTAGAGTTTGCATGAGCACGTGTAGGCTATTGTGAAGATCTTGGTTATTGGCCATGCAATTTTGGTTCTCTCTTTTAGAGGAAATTAGGGTTTCGTTTAGGGGATGTCACGTACGGGGAATGTTGTTTAGGCTCATGATGGGGTAATTGAGGTCCTCATTACCCTTAGGTAGGGAATGATTATTTTGCATGTATTTTAATTGGTCCTTTGCATTGGGTGCCACTTGGACGTCCATCTCATGGACTCTTTCCATGTCAGTAGCTATGCAAGTAGTATTAGTGTTAATAGAGTTATTATTAATATTATTATGATTAAAGTTAATCAATTTGGGCGGAGGAACCAATGCTTCAAACATATTGCCTATTGCAATATATTTTTTAGTGGTTTGATTTTTCCCACTGGTTTTAGGCCATGTAGGAGTAATGGCATTGCCATTGTCAATAGATTTTCCTGTAGCAGTTTCATTTAATAAGAGAGATCGAGACATACCTAGAAGAAAGGTGATTGGGTGTGGCAGCTTACCAGAAGTGTGAGGCATTACCTTTAGGCTTTGATTGGATTTTTTCTTCTTGGCAAACATAACGGTTTGCCAATTACCATCTTTTCTCTGGTCAGTAAAACTTTTCATTTTGTCTTGAGGATCACCCAATTTGCTGGATTGGCTATTGGTTAGGTTTCCTTGGGTAGCTACAGTGGAGCATTTAGGAAACGTGTAGAGAAAATTGGCAATTGAATGGCCTAGTCTGCCACATCTTTTGCATAAAAAATTTGCACCTTCATAATGAATTTCTTGTTTATGTTATCCTATGAAGACATAGGAGGGGAGAGGTATATCAAGGGGTATTTCAATATAAAGCCTAGCATACATTCCTTTTAGTATTGATGATGTGCAAACATCATATTTAAATAACCTACCAATTTTGTTACCAACTTTTGTCAAGATGAGACCATCATAGAATTCAGTAGGTAGTTGAGGAAGACGAATTCATATAGTTGTGTTTGCGATTTTAGCTTCTGAAGTAATGAAGTTGGGAACCCATTTTTGGACTGAAAGAAAGTCACCAAAGATAAACCAAGGGCCATTTTGGAGAGTTTTTTGCATACTATCTTCATTATTAAACTTGGTGATGTAGAAATCCTATCCTAAATCTATCAGAGGAAAAATTTCTTTAATTTTCCATAATTCTTGAATTTTTCATTTAAGAATGTGGTGTTGAGTCTTTTTTCCTTGAAGCTTGATTATGGCAGAGAATCTCCATGGGTGGTAGATTCTTTTAAGATCTTCCGGGGATAGATGGATCCCTTGTCCTTGATCATCCGTAGTGTTTTTTGCATGGGTAGTATTAGTTTCCTTATGGAACTCTTGAAGCTCATCTAGAGTTGGATCAATGACCATATGAATTTGGTCTTCATGCATTCCATCCAAAAGTTTTTGTTTGAAACTTGTGTTTGGTTGTGTTGTATCAATGTCTGGTGATTTGGTAGGGATTTGTTTATTTTGATTAAGGAATTTCATTGTGAAAGTCTTGTGGTAGCTAGAGAGAGGTTGGAGTTTCTCTCTCTATTGAGGAGAGTTTGACTTGGCCTACTTCTTCGTCTCCTCCTTAAAATATTTTACTTAACTGTCCCAATTAATGTATAACTCGTATATTATTTAGAGAAGGTTTAGCATATTTTAAGAGTCCAAGTTACTTTTCTTAAAACTACTATCGATTAATAGCAGAATTTAGAGGTTAATATGAGATTTTACTTGTCTTATGTGTTAATTGTTAAAGTCCCAATGTGCTCCATTTTATGTGGCACTAATAAGAATAGAAATAGGAACCTGAGATTTTCTTTAAGTCTAGAACCATCCCTTTAGATAGTGTCAAACACCTCTTGGACTATAAGAATGGGACGGGTAGGATTACTAAGGCACGACTTAGAATCAACCAGTGTGCTTTAGGCAACAACTTAAAGATAGTAATTACGGTAGCGGACATGATACATAAATTGCCCCAATAGGCATTGCACTTTTGGCTATAAAAGTCTTAGCAGACTTTGTACGGGAGTTGATGCATCAGGCTTAAAAATTTAGGTCCCCTTTTATGTAACTAAGTAGGCTTTGTACGACTTACAATTCTTATATTTTTTTTCATGACAAGTTTTAACTAATTTCTTTTAATTGAGGTATATACTTGACCACATGGGATTAATTCACAACTTAGCAACCTATAACCTAGTTTAGTTCAATAATCCCACATAGTCTAGAATTCAATCGGGAATCACAATTATGGACCTCGAAGAGTGCCTAACACCTTCTCTTTAAGGTAATTTGAGCCCTTACTCAATCTTTGGTGACATTGAATAGTTAAAATAGAGTTATTTGCAAATAGGTGCCCTAACGCACCTTTAAAATTATTAGGTGGTGACTCTTCTCTTTTAATACCCATTTAAAAGAGTTGTCACACGTCGAAGCCCGCTTTCGCGAGAAAATGTGGCGAGATAGCATGTAGACTCTGTTGGGGATACTTAGGTTCTTACCATAATGGATTTAGCTTATGTGGGAGTTCTAATTTATTAAGTTGCTTTACATGACCGCTTCTAGGTACCTCCCTTTCCCGTTCCTTTATTTGCTCAAAGTGGCTATATCATGAACCTCCCTTCCCTGTCTCTTTTATTCGCTTCATTTAATTATGTTTTGAATTTTTTGTGAACTATGCTAACCTATTTCCTTTGTATTTTATTTCTTTACTTCCCTTTATATTTTGCTTATTTTATCTCATTATTTAATACTACCTTTATATGCTTTTACTAGGTAAATTACCTGACCATATGTTATCACTTTTGCAATAGCATATTTTCGACTCATGTTCCACTTGTGCCATCAACACAGCGACACTTGATGAGCGTCCGTGCTCTTCCTATTTAACACCCTAAATTTAGAAAGGCTAATTTGCGGTAAAACTAGTCGATCAACGGTGCAGTCGATAGCTCCGTGCCTTCCCTCTTGAGTTGTCCGCTCAAGGGTACCAGTCTAAAACCCTAAGGAAACCTTACTCTGTTTAAATTGCGCATGGATCATGGTCAAACCTTGCTGGGTCAGTTATGTTGTCCACATAATGATCATTTAACATAGACTTGTCCAAAAGTCCACTGAGTTTCCTTAAACCCAAATAGACATCATCATGTTCTGTGCATTTATTTGGAGAACTAAATGCTTCATGTTAATTGTTGATGTTAAATAGTCGAGTCTGGTGGGTTAAGGGCCTAACCTTGTTTGACTTGCAGAAATATGAGGCACGAAGTCCCCAGATTCGACATGGTCACCAACATCCACCCAAGATTACTAAGTTTGTGGGTAGATTTACATTCTAGTAACAAAACCCTCGTCAGAAAATATTTGGGTAATCTACCATCCCTCCTGGAGGTCTGACCTGACAACATGATAATAGAAGCTGCTACCATATTTTGGGATTGTAAAAAGGTCATGTTCCACTTTAGGAAAATCGAGATGATGCATTTGCTAGAGGAGATAGTAGGATCGGCTAGTCTAGTATAGGAAACCCCAGGTTTGCTAATGCCTGAGAACCGCACAGGCAAGGGTTTCCTAAAAATAATGGGTTTGAAGAAGAATGCAGAATTGGTATGCCTAAAGGAATCGTACATCCCTTTTGACTACCTGTCTGAGAGTTACGGTCACAACAAATCATACCATACCTATCACGACGAGATTGCCATCACGTCCTTGGGACATATCCATCGTAGGTATTCATCTTCATGTTTTGCTTCCTGGGACTGATAGTGTTTCCAATGAAGAAAGGGAGAATCCATACTAGGCTTTGGTAACTAGGACCCTAATGGAGGGGATTGGTGGGCAGAACTTCAGCATTGTACTTATGGTCATTGCAGACATATACTGAGCCTTAGAGAAGGGTAAACGAGGAGCGAGACACTTTGAAGGTTGCAATCTACTACTTCAGCTTTGGCTCATGGAACATCTCCAAAAGGGCGAATATCGATAAGAAATTCAGCGAAGGACCTGGGATGATCACATCGCTTTCCACCATCCAAAGCGAATGAATTACATCCCCGACATGTTCGCTTAACCTGAGAATGCCAAAGAACGGGTTGAGATCTTTGATAATCTGATTGAAGGGCAGGTTCAATGGATATTCGAGTGGTTTTCGACTGAGGAGTTCATCGCCCTATCTAGAGATGCACCTTACGTGATACTAATTAGTCTAAGAGGAACATAACCTTACGTCCCTCTTGGAGTTATGAAGCAAGCAAGTAGGAAACAAGTCGTACCTAGGGTTGACAAGATGAGCCATCTTCGAGATGATTTCCAAAATTATGATAGTCCCCACAAGTGCCAAGCCCAGCACATGTGGTACTGCAAGATAGTAATGGAGAAAGACACCATCGAGCTATACAAATATCATGTCGGTTGTACCCCTTTCTATTCTGTTTGGTTGAAAGACAATTAGGATGGTTTGGGCCAGGCAGGGTTCGTTCGAGGTCATATAATTATAGATGAAAAGGCCAAGGCGCAAGTCAAGTACAACCAGCTGCACAAAAGGATTTGTGAATGCGATAGCAAACACTATGAGATACAAGAGTCCAACAAGAAGATGATCGAGGAATGGAAAGACATGGCTATTAGTTCCAACAAAAGGCTAGGATACTTGGAACGAGGTATAGTAGAAATGGAGGGAAAATTTCTCAAAAGGGTTGAAGACTATCAAAAGGCTGAAGGGACCGAAGGTGGACTTCTAGCCAGAGCATACTTGTTGTGGGACTTGGGACTTCGTGAACTGGGGAAGCTGTTCGAAGGAGCCAAGGATGTCGAATCTGGGGATAATCCTTCTGGGACTAAATATATTGGAATTTACTTTTTCACTTTATGAATGTAATAAGGCCAATGGCCATTAATAATTTTTATTTCTTGCTTAATTAGTGTCGTTTTGGGATTCACCTATCTTTATCAATAAAATGAGGCATTTGGCATTAAAAGTTCTCCAAGTCTATTTGTCGCTAGGCCTACCTCGGGTACAAAAAGGTTCCCAAATTAAGACACGCTTTATATTCCCCCACTATGTGTTAAATATTGCAATATTTTTATAATTCTCACTGACTTGATTACCTTTGGTTTTACTTTATTTTTATTATTCCTCTCCTCAAAGTTTAGTTCGTGCACTCTGGCATCATCATCTTATTTCACAAGATCCAGGGTCCCTCCACCCACTCCTCCTCTTAGTCCCATTAAAAGCAAGGACAAAGGAAAGAATAAAATAGAAGATTTAAACAAGATCAGGAGGGAGAACACAACTGAACGGGTAGAGGCTACTGACAGGCAGGGTATTCAAGTTCATAACGAGAATGTGTCACAAATTGAACAGAAAATGTTGAAATTCCAGAAAGAGCTCGATCAGGTTCGAAATATGGCAAACCTATCATTTTCCGTCAACAACCCAGATATCAACTTCCCCAATGTTCGAAACCCTACTCTTCCTCAAAATATCCCAAAACAGCATAATCATCTCATGCCTCACCATCACGCCGCTCTACCAAAGAACCACTGTAACACCTGTCATACCCCAAACAACACCCTACTACTAATCCCAGAACCTCAAAACTCCGCAAAAGACCATTTCCACACCCATGCACCAGACCACCATAACACTCCGATCTACGTGGAGACCATGCCACACTCTACCCAACCTATCTCATGCACACTTAAGTCTGATTAAAAAGATCTACTTATCACGAACTTAGCCGAGGAACTTAAAAAACTAACCAGTCGGATTAAGGGAATTGAGGGAAGCAAAAGAATAGAGGGGCTGAACTACGAGGACCTTTGCATACAACCTAATGTCGAACTGCCTGAGGGGTACGAACCTCCTAAATTCAAAATATTTGATTATACGGGTGACCCAAGGGTCCATCTGAGGACATATTTTGACAAGCTGGTTGGAGTAGGGAAGGATGAACGGATCCACATGAAGCTGTTCATGAGGAGTTTGAAAGGAGAAGCACTATCTTGGTACATCAGCCAAGATCTTAAGAACTGGTCAAGTTGAGTAGGCATGACATCTGACTTTATGGATAGGTTCAGGTTTAATACAGAGAATGCACCAGATGTGTTCTATATCCAGAATTTGAAGAAGAATCTCTCAGAGGCGTTTCGCAAGTATGCTACTCGCTGGAGGTTCTAAGCAGCTAAGGTCAGACCTGCCTTAGAAGAGGAGCAAATGAACAAGATCTTTGTTCGCGCTGAGGGCCTACAGACTATGAATGGCTTATCATGATTGAGAATCACAAGTTCTCCGACATTATCAAATTAGGTGACAGAATTGAAGAAGGTATTAAAAAGTGGTATGGTTGCAAATTTCGAAGCCTTGCGAGCTACGAATAAGGCTTTACAGTCCGGTGGTGTGTCCAATAAAGGGGACGTAGGGGCCGTGATGGTTGCTACTAAGTCTCCCCTTAAATACCAAGCATACCCAACACCTCGACTCACATACCAGCAAAACACAAGTTACCAAGCACCATCATACCAAGATCCGCCATCAACTTATCAGTCATCTACACCTCCTACATATCAACCTACTTCACCTAGATACTCCCAACCCGCTCATGTCTACCAAACCTATAATTCTCAACCATCCCATTATCAATCACCCCCTACACGCCAAAATTTATCTAGACCCCGGCCTAATTTCTATCACAGACCTCAAAACAGTATACAGCCATCGCCGAACCCATCGACCATCTATATGAGAGGCTCAAAGTTGCTCGTTATGTCACCCAATCCTTGTTGCAACCTTTGAGAATCCTTCTCAGTAGGTTAACCCAAACAAGTCCTGTGCATACCACTCCAGCATAAAAGGGTACACCATCGATGAATGCCGCTCCTTGAAAGACAATATACATTCTTTGATCGATAACAAGATCATTGTGGCATAGGAACCCGCTGCAAACATCCGCAACAACCCTCTACCAGACCATAAGGGTGGATATATTCACATGATCGAAGTAGAAGATGACTGGTATCCCAAAGGATCAATCGGGTTGATCGTAGAAGGTGATGACCCAAAGAAACTTACAATTACTCTAAATCCAATCATAGTCCATATCCAACCATTTGAGGACATTGAGTTGAATATGTCTATACTTCTCGAGTTTGAAGCAGCGCCATTTGCAAAGAAATCGGCACCAATTGAGGTTAAATTCGTGTCTCCGGCAAATGCACCCCTACCATTTGAAGTTGCAGTCTAGCCACCCAAGGCACATGTTCCATTCGAAGTGAGGATAGCAGCGCTGATCCTAGTGGCGATATCAACCATTCTACCTTTCTATGCAAATGTAGTACCCTGGGACTATACAGACGAGGGAAGAAGGAAGAGCAAGGTCAGGATTGAAGAAACTATCGCAGCACAGGGTATGGCAAGAACTGGTAGAGTTTATACCAGTGAACATCTAGCTGAATAAAGCAAGCACGTCTCCAACTAGCTGCCCCTCATTAAGATAGGTCCAGATAAACTTTCGAGGAAAATATAGGCCAAGAAATATTCGGTCACCGACCAATTAAACAAGATGCCAACATAAATATCCATTCTGTCTTCGCTGCAAAATTCTAAGATGCACAAGAATTCTTTATTAAAGCTGCTAAATGAAACGTACATACTAAGTAACATAACTAGCGGGGAGGTAGTTAATATGGTAGGACAAGTGCTGGAAAGCTATAAGATCACCTTTTATGAGGGCGAGCTGCCACCTGAAGGGCTGGGGCATAACAAAGCACTGCACATCACCATGGAAAGGGACGTTTTTTGTGCCCCAGCCCTTCAGGTGGCAGCTCATCCTTTTTGGGTCATCACCTTCAGGTGGCAGCTCGTCCTCTAAGGGGGATTGAGAGTAATTGTCAATTTCTTTGGGTCATCACCTTATGAAATTAACCCGATTGATCCCTTGGGATCCCAGTCATCTTCTACTTCGATCATGTGAATCCCTCCACCCTTATGGTCTGGTAGAGGGTTGTTGCAGACGTTTGGAGTAGTTTCCTTTGCCGCAATGATTTTATTATCGATCAAAGACTGTATCTTATCTTTCAAGGAGTGGCATTCATCGATATTGTGCCCTTTCATGCCGGAGTGGTACGCATAGGACTTCTTTGGGTTAACCCACTAAGAAGGATTCTCAATGGTTGCAGCAAGGATGGGGTTGACATAACCAACAACTTTGATCCTCTCATACAGATGGTCGATGGGTTCAGCGATGGCTGTGTACTGTTTTGGAGATCTGCGATCAAAATTAGGTCGGGGTCAAGGGAAATTTTGATGTGCAGGGGGTATTTGATAATGGGATGGTTGAGCATTATAGGTTTGGTAAACATGAGTGGATTGGGAGTATCTAGGTAATGTTGGTTGATATTTAGAAGGTGGAGATGACTGATAAGTTGGTAGCAAAGCTTGGTATGATGGTGCTTGGTAACTTGGGTTTGGCTGGTATGTCAGTGGAGGTGTGTAGCAAGCTTGGTATTTAAGAGGACACTTGGTCTTTTGTGCAACCATTACAACCCTTGCATCACTTTTCTTAGACACACCACCGGAATGTAAAGCCTTATTCATAGCTTGCAAGGCTTCAAATTTGCAACCATACCACTTTTAATACCTTCTTAAATTCCTTCACCTAATTTGATAATGTCGGAGAACTTGCGGTCCTTGATCATCATCAGTTGTTCATAGTACTGCGGGTCATAAGCCCTGACAAAGAACTTGTTCATTTTATCCTCTTCTAAGGTGGGTCTGACCTTAGCAGCTTTAGACCTCCAGCGAGTAGCATACTTGCAAAATGTCTCCGTGGGTTTCTTCTTCAAATTCTGGATATAGAACACATATGGTGCGTTCTATGTATAAACCTGAATCTGTCTATAAATTCAGATGCCATGCTTACCTAGCTTGACCACTTTCTGGGATCTTGGGTGATGTACCAAGATAGTGCATCTCTTTTCAAACTCCTCATGAACAGCTTCATGTGGATCAATTCATCCTACTCTATTCCACCCAGCTGGTCACAATATGTCCTCAGATGGACCCTTGGATCACCCGTACCATCAAACATTTCAAACTTAGGAGGTTTTTGCATGCAAACGACCGCATAGTTCAGCCCCTTGATAGCCTTGCTTCCTTCAACGCCCTGAATCCGACTGGTTAGTTTCTTATGTTCCCCCGCCAAGTTCCTAATAAGTAGATCCTTTTCATCAGACTCAGGTGTGCATGAGATAGGTAAAGTGGAATGTGGCATGGTCTCCATGTAGATAAGAGTGTTATGGTAGCCTGGTGTATGGCTGTGGAAATGGTCATTTGTGGAGTTATGAGGTTCTAGGATAACTAGTAAGGTGTTGTTTGGGGTATGACAGGTGTTACATTGGTTCTTTGGTGGAGCAGCGTGATGGTAGGCGTGGGATGATTCTGCTATTTTGGGATATTTTGAGGAGGTGTAGGGTTTCAAACATTGGGGAAGTTGATATCTAGGTTGTTGACAGAAAATGACAGGTTTGCCAAATTTCGAACCTGATCAAGATCTTCATGGAATTTCAACAGATTCTGTTCAAGTTGTGACACATTCTCGTTATGAACTCGAATACCCTGCCCGTCAGTGGCCTCTACCCGTTCAGTTGTGTTCTCCCTCCTGATGTTGTTTAAATCTTCTATTTTATTCTTTCCTTTTTCCTTGCCTTTAATTGGACTAAGAGGAGGAGTGGGTGGAGGGACCCTGGATCTTGTTGAATAAGATGATGATGCCGGAGTGCATGAACTAAACTTTGGGGAGAGGAATAATAAAACCAAAATAAAAAAGGTAATCAAGTCAGAGGATTATAAAAGTATTGCAATATTTAAACACATAGTGTGGGAATGTAAAGCGTGCCCCAATTTGGGAACCTCTTTGTTCCCGAGGTAGGCCAAGCGACAAATACATTTGGAGAACTTTTAATGCTAAATACCTCATTTTATTGATAAATATAGGCGAATCCCTTAACCACACTAAATAAGCAAGAAATAAAAGTTACTAATGGCCTTGGCCTTACTACATTCATAAAGCGAAAAAGTAAATTCCTATCTATTTGTTCCTAGAAAAACCTTCCCCAGATTCGACATTCTTGTCTCCTTCGAATAGCTTCCCCAATTCATGAAGTCCCAGCAACAAGTATGCTATGGCTAGATGTCCACCTTCGGTCCCTTCAGCCTTTTGACAGAATTCAACCCTTTTGAGAAATTTTCCCTCCAGTTCTACTAGGCCTCGTCCAAGTATCCTAGCCTTTTGTTGGCATTAATAGCCATGTCTTTCCATTCCTCATTCATCTTCTTGTTGGACTCTTGTATCTTGCGGTGTTCACTCTCGCATTCACAAATCCTTTTGCGTAGCTAACTTTACTTGACTTGCACCTCAGCCTTTTCATCTATAATTCTATGACCTCAACGAACCCTGGCTGGCCCAAACCATCCCAATTGTCTTCCAACCAACCAGAATAGAAAGGGGTACAACCGGAATGATATATATCTAGCTCGATGGTTTCTTTCTCCATTACAATATTGCAGTACCACATATGCTGGGCTTGGTTTTTGTGGGGACTATCATCACTTTCGAAATCAACTCGAAGATGGCTTATCTTATCGACCCTGGGTATGACTTGCTTCCTACTTGCTTGCCTCATAACTCAAAGAGGGACGTAAGGTTATGTTCCTCTTAGACCAATCAGTATCAGCAAAGGTGCATCTCTGAATCGGGCGATGAACTCTTCTATCAAAAACCACTCAAACATCCATTGAACCTGCCCTTCAGTCAGATTATCAAAGAGCTCAACCCGTTATTTAGCATTCTCAGGCTGAGCGAACATGTCGGGGATGTAATTCATTTGCTTTAGATGGTGGAAAGTGATGTGATCATCCCAGGAACTTCGCTGAATTTCTTATCGGTATTCGCCCTTTTGGAGATGTTCCTTGAGCCAAAGCTGAAGTAGTAGATTGCAACCTTTGAAGTGTCTCGCTCATCGTTGATACTTCTCTAAGGCTCGGTATATGTCTGCATTGATCATGGATACAATGTTGAAGGTATGCCCACCAGTCCCCTCCATTAGGGTCTTTGTTACCATAGCCATCATAGTATGGATTCTCCCTTTCTTCATTAGAAACACGATCAGATCCAGGAAGCAAAATATGAAGACGAATACCCTACAATGGATATGTCGCAAGGACGTGATGACAAACTCATCATGGTAGGTACAATATAATTTGCTGTGACCGTACCTTTCATACATGTGGTCAAAAGAGATGTACGATTCCTTTAGGCATACCAATTCTGCATTCTTCTTAAAACCCATCATTTTTAGAAAACCCTTTCCTGGATGATTCTAAGACATTAGCAGACCTGGGGTTTCCCATACTAGATAGGCCAGTCCTCCTATCTCCTATAGCAAAGGCTTCATTTCGATGTTGTCACGCCCCAAAATCTGAGGAGCGCGAACCGACGCTCAACCGAGTAAACCCGACTGAGTAAGCCTAATAGGTTTCATACATACTACCCAACCCAACTCATAATTAAATAAGAGATGGGCTCTATAAATCATATTTAGTAAGTATTTTATTAACAATTCCATTTCATTTCCCTTAGCAGCTTAAATCATAAATGTCAAAATATTACAAGTTTTGTAAATCGTTGCCAAACATCAATATTTCAATCTTAATTCCAATACCCGGCACTACCCACAACCTGTCTACGGAGCCTCTAAACACAACTGAAGAATAATACAGAAATGCCAGCAACAAGGCTCCGGTTATACCTTACACAAATACCAAAATAGACTCTAGAATAAAAGTGGCATGAGCCACGCAGGGCCCCAAGAGGAAAAGGGCTCACCAATACAGCTGACGGAAAGTGGAGGAGGTGCTACTGCCAGTGGACTGGAGTGCCTGCTATAGATCCACCTATAATCATAACACGAATGTAGCGCCCCCGGCAAAAGGGACGTCAGTAGATTTGAATTGTACTGGTATGTATAACTAAACACCATTTTACTAGAAAGAACTATCAAACAGATACAATCAAATAATATGGGCAAATCAAAGAAGTAATTCATATAATCTTTCATACAATTTCCACAACATTTATTAGGACATTTTTGTCACGTGTTCACCACTGTTCTTATTACCACCGCCATCTCGAGCGGAGTCCGATCACGACCCGACCGGCTAGGTCACCTCATTGGAGGCATTACTCTCAATCAATATTTCATTTCCCTCATCCGAAATCCAATATCAGCACATTACCACCATGTGTGCGACATGGTGTCCGATCACGACCCGATCGGCTAGATCACCTCATTAGAGGCATTACTCCATTCTCATTAGTCAACACTTCAAATCTTTATCCCACACATATCATAACAATTCCTGAGGCACTTGTGGCCACCATCATCACACTGTTTCCCTTTTTCAATATTCATTTTACAAGTTGTGAACGTAGACACATATATCAAGGATAATTCAAATTGAAATCACAGGTAAATGAGCACCTAGCTAGCATGAATAATTCTTTGTTTCAATGTTGGCTTATAGCCCAAGTATTTCAACACATAACTCTATCTTTCATCATTATCAAATTGTCAAGATTGACACATCATTCACATTGAGGCACATCCTTCATGAATATGTATAGATAATTGCAAATCAATCAATGCGTAATAACAAGCAATATGCTAGCCAATTCAACTCTTATCATGCTTTCATGATTGACAACAGAGCTCAATTTCTAATAAAAGGGGGTTTTAGCCATACATACCTTTCTTGAGCTTTCCCTTAATTACTACGATATTNACACAATTCTTGTGCAACTTAAGGAGATACAATGGTAAAGCATTTAGGGGAGATATGGGGTGTCTTTTCACCAAATGAAACACAACATTAGTTTGCTTAGAGATAAGAGTTCGCAAGATCACTACTAGACTTGTTCAAATAGGTGGGCATATTTTTCTTTCATTTCATATTCCGCTTCCCATGTGGCTTCCTCAACTCGATAAAGCACCACAATATNTTATACACAATACTAATATACCAAAGAATCATACCTTAATAACCCATCTTATACTCCAAACTCGAAATTAAAACCTAGGGCATAGACTCTTACTTCTTAGATGAAGATCTTGTGATTGAGTTCTTTGATTCTTGAAGATTGATGCAAGGTTTGGATGATTTAAATGTTGCGTTCCTCCTTATCTCTCTAAAATGCTCTCACATCTCTCTAAAATCAGTAGGAAATGACCCCAAATGAAGCCCCCAAAAGCTATATATTGAAATGGGGTCGGGTTATAAAAATTAGAAAATTAACCCTCCGATGTCAACTCTGCCATAGCAGAATGGGCCGCAGAATGAACATGCGGGCCGCAGAATGTACCGCAAAATTGGTGCCCAAAACTGGGCTACACTGGTTCAATCTGCGGTTTGATTTGCGACCGCAGATTAAAAATGCGGACCGCATAATTGACATTGAGATCGCAGATCTGACATGACACAGGATCGTATTTTCCAGCCTTTGGTAATTTAATCATAACTTTGCGTAGGAATGTCCAAATGATGAACGGTTTGAAGCGTTGGAAACTAGACTCAAAGACCTTTCATTTGATAGATTAGTCATCACATAAAACATTATATCTATTTATATGTGCTTGTTCAAAGTGGGGACTTATGAAAGTACCTTTGTAATCTTAGCCTATTATGAACTTTTCCAATTTTCCTTAGACTTAGGCCTTTCCTTGGACCCCAAATTACTTACCATAGGACATATACACATATTTATCAAATCCAATTGATGTACACCATGTTAATAGCACATAAAATATTATAATTAGCCTATGTGACACCACGAAATCCTATATTTCTTAGCAAAAATTTTCCGGGGCCTTACATTCTCCCCCCTTAGGATCATTCGTCCTCGAATGCTTTGAAAAATCAGTTGGTTTGAAAACTTTATATGAAAGCTCCTAAATTTTCATTAACTCCCATGTTTTAGAAGAAAAAAATTTCGCCAGAGTTTCCTTTGTAATTTGGACATATCTACCTGTCAGAGAGCCCCCGAAACATATTTCCAAGAACCATTATACAACTCCTATCATCCCTACAACTGGTATACAATTCATTTCCTCAACACTTGCACATATTCAATCACTTGACACATTCTTGCACATAGTTTGGTCATTTCGATGAGTCCCATACAGTTCAACCAATACACTATACACATTTCAATTAATCATTACCAATCTATACTACCATTAATCATTCACTTATCACCAGAGTTCTTACAAATCTTTCATTTACCAGAAAGGGTATGCACATGACTCAAATAATCACAACACATACAATTCTTGCGCAACTTAAGGAGATACAATGGTAAAGCATTTAGGGGAGATATGGGGTGTCTTTGCACCAAATGAAACACAACATTAGTTTGCTTAGAGATAAGAGTTCGCACGATCACTACTAGACTTGTTCAAACAGGTGGGCATATTTTTCTTTCATTTCATATTCCGCTTCCCATGTGGCTTCCTCAACTCGATAAAGCACCACAATATTTATATATCAATGACAAGAACCTTAGCATTATAAACACCACTTTATCAGGATGATACCTAGGCATTGACTGCACATTTTTAAATCATATCACCTAGAAAGTACAATATTTTATTTCCACAACACTCTAGACCTTCAATGGCCTCTTATATTTTCAGACTTCGCCAAAATACATTCACATGAACAATTTCGACCCCTGAACTTACTTAATGACGGTAATGGGGAGATATCTTACATAAGCTAACTATCCACTAACTTCACCTTCAATAATTTCCACCGGGATGATATAAAATTGATCTCCACCTACTTTCTTGGACATAAACATATGGAAACACAGTGTACATGAGGAACAGTTCGGGGAATATCATACTCCTAGTGCAACCTAATGTGGAATACGCTTATGTCACCTTTATTATTAACTCACCTAACATCTTCAGGGGAAAATATGGAGAATAGCCTGCTCATCCTTAAAACTCTAAATCTCTAGGAGAAGACTCACACTAAACCCTTGGTGGCCTTCAACAATTACTCTAAGATGTGCTATCACAAACTGACCAAATATTTACCTATCCAATATATATATGATCACACTGTGAAACTTCATATTTGACTCGTCACTCACAATACCCAATGGATCTAACACAGTGAGGAACAACAGAGTTCAAGATCAGGCTGGAGTTATTCAGGAATCCATTAATGTGCTGAGCAGAGCATTTCATGAGGTTATATGCTAAGAGACACAGAAGGTTACTACTAACAATACCGACGAGGTTAATTATTGTGAGGACATCAATTATTAGACAAATAAGTCATAGGGGTAACTCGTACATTGGCAATAGGAACCACTAAGGAGGAATACTCAAGTACGTGAACCACTCGTTTTCTAGAGTGTAGGGAAAATCCGTTTATCAAGAATAAGAATACTCTGGCACCTTGAATGTGATACGGGTTTCAAAATACATGCAGTTGAATTACACTCTTAACATTACTTGACACACGAAATCTATGCCACAAGCCCGTGAGGATGAAAATAAGTTGAACGCTTATGAGATTATCATATTTCAGACAGCTTAACCCTTCCTGATAATTGATCATATACGAGGGAACTAAAGATACGACCAAACTTGTCTTTCAAATCGATATGCTCATGATATGTGCAAAAATCTGAAGGCATCTAATCTCATCCTTTTCTCAAGTAAAATCACATAGCTCGGACATCTAAATGTTGGGATGAAATCATGTACTGGTTAGAGGCGTTCTAATGGTTAACATGATGCTCCAGGGAGAAAGACAAATGACACTCTTATCCTCCCAAGGAGGTGTAATACCAAGGGTAGCAAAACTATCCTCACATGAAACTGATATAGTCAATTATTCTAGGAGTCGAGTGAGAATAAGGCCACGTAACCCATCCAATCCGACCCATTTAAGACTTTGGAAAGAGGGATGCACTTTGGTTTGAAATCAGGGCAATTTTTGCCTGGGCTTAAAGGAAAGTCATTACTTCTGAAACCCATGAGACAAGCCCTAGTAGTCCTAGAAAATCGGTAAAAATGGCGAGGAAGTATTTAAAACCATTACGAGTTGGTATAAAACAAGACGTCAAAGTGCCCATATGGATAAGTTCGAAAGAATGAGATGTTTTCATGCATTTATCTCGGAGAAGTAACCTGGGCTATCTGGTCACATGGACAAGAGGAAAAAGTAGATTATTGTTTAGGAAAAACTCTCATAAGAAGTGCGAGCAATATCTTGTTATCCTAACAAAAAGGAACATGTCCTCATAATTAATGCGACAAGACTTCCTCTTTGATGCCATGAAACAAAAATGAATTCTACAATGAGAGTTATCAGATGAAGTAGATAGTAGGGTGGCAAAACTAATAAGCACCATTTAGAACCAACGAGCATAAACCAAGTTGAAGACATTAGAAGTCTGTAGGAAAGGAGAAATTTACCCACTCTCAGGGCGCTTGTAGAGTACATAAAAGTACGGTTAATTAAATCAGATCATATCGTTGGATAACTAGTCGAGACATCGAGGTAATATCGCATCGAAGATTACGGGTACACAACACACGATGCAAGACAACTGAAAATAAGGAAAAGAGCCTTATGGAAGTAACCTTTAGATCGTAACCACTAGGAACGGTGGTAATATAAAGCGATCATAACAAGCTACATTTTTTTTAAAGAAGGTCTCTCAATGTAGTCACATAATGTATAACTCCGGAATTCAGAAATCCAATTATATTTAACAACTCTACTTTATAATGAAGCACTACAACACACTTCTATGCAACCAGCTATTACGAGCCATATTGGGAGATGTTATAAGGCATGACCGAGAGAAAGGCTTTTACATATGAATGTGTCACTAGGTGTATTTTTCCTTGGTCAACCCAAAACCTATAGGAGAGAGTTAGTCTGATGAGCAGATCATTGGACTAGCACATGTATAGACAATCCATCATCGAGAGGAGATCCTTGGATCTCAGCAGTTGCGACATGTTATCAACCTTTGATGAACTTGAAGTGATACGGGAACCGAATGAGATAGTATGGAATAACCATGGAGGGTTTGCTGATGTTCCTAATAAGTTCTTCATAGATT